>JAVJIF010021607.1:0-73714 GCA_038442645.1 Agave tequilana
TATAGCCTATATCGAATCCTCACCCTGACGGCTAAGACCTACACTAAGACTCTCCTGAAAGATAGAAGCACTCCTGACAGTCACTCCAACAGCCTATATCGAGTCCTTACCCTAACAGATAAGACCTACACAAAAGCTCTCCTGAAAGACAAAAGTGCTCCTGACGGTCACTCTGACAGCCTATATCGGGTCCTCACCCTGACAACTAAGACCTACATAGAGGCTCTCTTGAAAGACGATAACGCTCTTTATGGTCACTCTGACACCCTATATCGAGTCATCACTCTGATGGCTAAGACCTACATGGAGGTTGTCCTGAAATACAGAAATACTCCTAACGGTCACTTCAACGGCCTATATCGGGTCATCACCCTGACGGCTAAGACATACACGGAGGCTCTTGGCTCTGAGAGCCTATATTGGGTCCTCACCCTGATGGTTAAGACTTACACAGAGGCTCTCCTGAAAGATGAAAGCACTCATGATGGTTATTCTGACAGCTTATATTAGGTCCTCACCTTGACAGCTAAGACCTACACGGAGCTCTCCTGAAAGACAGAAGCGCTGCTGACGGTCATTTCAAAAGCCTATATCAAATCCTCACCTTGACATCTAAGACCTACACGAAAGCTCTTCTGAAAGTTGAAAGCGTTCTGGAAGGTCACTCTGGTAGCCTATATCAGATCCTCAACCTGACGGCTTAGACCTATATTAAGGCTCTCCTGAAAACAGAAGCGCTCCTGACGGTCACTCTAACAGCCTATATTGGGTCCTCACCTTGATGGCTAAGCCTATACGGAGGCTCTCTTGTAAGATGGAAGTCCTTCTGATGACTTAACAGCCTGTATTGCGTCCTCACTCTGATGGCTAACTCTTACAGCCTATATCGGTTTCTCACCTTGACGGCTACCAACTTACATCAAACTCTTACCCTGACGATTAAAAGGCACTACGAAGATATTAAAATGAATCACCCCAGGGCAAGCTCTGACAACTATTAAGTCACTCTGAACTCTCATTCCCTCAGAGTAAAAGAAGATGCTCTGACTACTCGGCGAAAAGTATACCGGAGATAGGATTAGTTTGCTTCCCTTCTCATTTAGAGACTCCAAGAAGGAGGAAGAAAAGGGAACATTTGTAGCGGTCGAATTTTGACCCTCATTAAGATCACGACACGTGTCCCACCTTCTGAGAGCATTGCTTCTCTGCCAGCAGGCCCAGCTCATATACAAGCTTAACATGGGCCTAACAAGAAAGCCTCAGGCCTCGCCCCGAGCCCACATTTGATCAGATATCACTGTCCCAGATCCACTACTTAACGGGAGTTGTTTGACTCTCCAGGATGTTAATAATCGGTACAAGGATCCTTCCCGGATCCACCTAAGGCTTCGACACGAAGACCCTCTGAAGTTTGCTACTCCTGTACTGCTTATAGCTGGGCAACACGATCCCCACGATTTGCGGATTCAGTTGTTCTACCAGATCATCTCCATGCTCTGAACATTATAGCGCTCTTATATTAATGCAGGCTATTATAGATAGTAATGGATATATCTGCATGGTGATCTCAACAATCAAGCAACGCAATCTAGACGGTTACAAAGAAATCATAACGTGTAATTATGTAGATCCAAAATATACGGACCCACTATGACAACTTAGACAGGTATAAATACACTCCATCTCCATCAAGAAGAAGGTTGGCTTCTGATTATAACATCAAACTCAAGAGATTATAATTGCATTATCACTCCGCAGAATTTATTGTAACTTGATTGAGGTTTTACCTGCACAGAAAAATATAAAATTTTAGAACTTAAAAATAGAGTGCAAGGTACTCAATGCTACCGCGATTGCAAGTGGTTATGTGGGTCATGATTCACAAGGAGGGACTAGCGATAGAAGCGTGTTGTAAGTTCTCTTTTAAGTTACTTGAAATGGTTAAAAGTTCTTCTCTTATTATTGTAAAGAAAATAAAAAAGAATCTTTTGTTAAGTTAAGAAGAAAGTGATAGATTGAGAAGGTGGAGAAAATAGAAAATGGGTTTATACAAAGAAAGTGAAAATAGTGGAGAGTTGAGAGTTGGTGATGGAGGTGATCTAAACTAAAGCCTAAAAGAAAAGAAGAAAACCTAAAAAAAATACTTATCTCCTTTGTTGATGACTTATCTTGGATTCGTTGCATGTTTACCTTGATTTGGAGGTGGTAGCGCATAACTCATAAGATTAAACTCAGTCCCAGTTCACACAAAAATAGGGAGGAATCCATCATCATGAGCTATCGGTGGCACTCGCTAAGGCAAGGCAATATTGATGTTATACTCACTTGGATTATCATCAAAATCAAAAATGAAAAGAAGGGAAGGAAAGTAGAAGTGAAAGAAGAACATGAAAATGTAACTTTGATTTGATTCAAATAACAATTAAAGAAAAGAAGAACTTACACTAGTGTCACCTTCAGTATAAGCTTCACTCTCATTCCTCCATGAAACTCTTCTCTAGTCTCAGTTACAGAAAGAAAAACATAAATTACATAAAAAAATAAAAACCTACATTACAAACTAAAGTACAACCTAGCCTATGCTCTCTACTTAATCATTCCCACTTTTCATCAAAATTTGCAGTATTTATAGCAAAAATGGACTGGGGAGAGAAGTATACAGATGAGGGAGCAAACACTCCCCGTATCTTAAAAGGTTTGCCTAGATGGCTACACCCAAGTGCACGACATTCTAATCTCACATTCATCTTTTATCTCCTGATAGATTTTCAGTTTAGGCTCTGGACTTGATATTATCCTCGTTTGATCTTCAACTAACCGAATAAATCCTCACAAACTGATTTTAGTCGAACTAGATTTGGGATTATCTTTGGTTAACTTGATAGATCCAATTAAATCAAATTTAATTAATTTTAATATAGTTTTTATCTTCTTTTATTTCTTTCTCTTATGATTATCTTCTACAAAATAGACATTTAAGACGAAGAATATAGCAGATTTATTACACGATAAATGTAAGACTGTAATGAAAAGATACAAAATATATGAATGACCACAGCTTCATACCCATCTTTTGCTCGTCCTCAAGCAAAACAAATAAAAATTAGAGATAACCTAATCTAACTCACTGTCGTAAGAATTACAGTTGTACTTAGCATGTGCAACAAGTCGTTAAACATCTAGGTTATCCCTAGAGGACGAGTTTTGTCTCGTGAGAGTTTTCATTGGATTACACCCACAAAATCCATAAAAAAGAGAAACAAAGTATTAGTATTTTCGAAAAATATTTTGAAAAAGAAAGAAAATATTTGAAGTATTAATGTAAGAGTTCAAGTAATCTTTAAGTTATAGGAAAATTAAATTTTTATTTCTAAACTTAATCTCTATTCAAAAACTTATTATCAATAAAGGTAAGGAGTCATACTGTATTTCTCATCTTGTCTATTATTTTACCCTAAGTCATATGCACCTTGTGACAATGAAGTTTTGACTCAGAATTCTTTAACTCTAACTCTTATGCCTTATTTTTTTATATTTTAGGTGGTATTATCTCTTAGTTCTATTAGACTTTTTAATCTGCCCATGTAACGAGCCTTTAGTCAGTGACGTCCAAACCGGACGGTCTTAGGGCATCAGGTGAGAAAACACCCCAAGGACTTAAGGACTCGAGCAAATAAGACCACAAAACTAAGAGTTTTAATTTATAAGATGGACCATGTTTAGGCGTGAATACTTATGCTTTATAAGGCACAGATACCCAGCTTAATTAACGATTTTTATATATATATATAGTTTCTTTTTCTTCTTTTTTTTATAAGATATAAGAATTTTTATTTTTGAACCCTAAGTGTGTAAGTGTATAAAGTATGCATATTTCATCAAGGTAAAAATCAAGACTAAATTACTTTTTCAAATTTTCTTCCTAACCTAGAAATCAAACAAATAATCTTATTTTGACTAAGTATAAGAAATCCTAATTATGATTCTCCTATTCCTTAAAATTAACTTAATTTCTTACAGAAAATAGGTTAAAATATTATTTCTCTTTTCAAAAGTTTTTAAAAGTAAAAAAATGTTAAATTTTTTTGTTTTTTTATTAAAAGAAAGCCTATATTATATTAGAATCCTCCCCCACACCTATCTCATGTATTATCCTTAGTGTATGAATGAATACATAAATACATGAAAAGAAGAAAGAAAAGAAAAATGTTACTTCAAGGTGGTGGTTCCGATGGTGGTCGGATTGGGCCAAGCATGACTACCCAATCAAGATAATGTGGTAGTTCACGCAACCCACCTTTATTGATCTCTTTTCTATTTACATATTTATAATTCCCAATATGAATAGGATTATGCAAGATCCTATCATAAAAATTATCCGCTTCATATGACCATTCTTGAAGAATCATCACGGTGTCATTATGGTATATACCTATGTCCAACAGAGGAATGTGATATGATGAATTGGATGATTTGGTCTCAAGAGTGATAGGCTCGTGAATAATTACTAACTTGGGAAAATCAAGTGAAGGTTCGAGAGTTGGTATTGGTTCAATAGCTGGGTCCAAATCAAAGAAATGAAATTCACATTCTTTTCCCATCAATAGAATGTGACTATCTAAAATTGGTGATTCATTTCTAGATCTATGGGAATAAATGTTGGCACATAAAATTAGTCCAAATTAAGTAAGAATATTGGAGTCAACATAGATTCGAAGATGGAAACTAAATCACAAGGTTAGGATTGAAGTCACATTCACATTCAAGTTCAATTTCATTGAATAGAAAACTTGTCAATTTGTCCAAGGTTTGAAATTGGTCAAGTTCAAATTTGTGTAATGAAATTGACTCTTGATTAAAGTCTCCAAGACACTATGATTTTTCGTTCATATCTATATGGCTAGGGCAATCGGAAGTGGTCAAACATGTGTTAGATAGAGTTTTCTCATTCTTATCTTTCTCTATGTTGATCAAGTGACTCATTTATGCTTCTAGCCAATTGAGAGATTAGGAAAAAATAATTTTTAGATAGAATTAGGTTTTCCATAATCCTATCTAAGTCCTTAGGTTTTTCTTCTTATGGTGAGACTTGAAAAATAGAGTAAGGATCTTAGATTTAAAAATCTTGATGGGCTTGTAAGTCTTTAGGATTTTAGTTTTAATGTGAGGACTCAAGGAAGGCTTCATAACTCTTTTCTAAATCTGATTTTTCTTCTATAGGTTGATTTTGAAAAGAAGTATATTAAGGAGGAAATTGGTAAGGCTTTTGACCAAATGACTGAGGAGAGGTATCCCCACTGACTCTGTGAAGAGTGGTGATGATTGTTCCAGTCTTGTTCATAATATTGGGACCGGGGCTTATATTGATTCAGATAAAACTAATCCGGCATACCTGGTTGGTTAAAGTTATGATATGTCGGGTTGGTATTATCCGAGTTAAAAGAAGTCGATGTGAAGTATGGATCACTATATGCATTGAAATAATTATAATTGTAATCCATATCACAAAGATGTCAAAAACAAAAATAAAAACAAGCTAGCAGACAAACAAACAAAAAGAAAAAAATTTAGCCTAAGTTAGGGTAGACCTTAGACCTAAACGACTCCTAACTGGTTAGACTGTCCATGGGGGTTATATTGCAAAATCTGACCATAAGTTAACCGGCCAGGTAGGGGCAAGACCAATGGGAGGTATCCGTGCCTAAGCAACAAGCCTAATAATGTCAAACCACTGTTCTTCAAGGTTTTGCCTCTCAATTCCTAATCTTAAATACCGATTTGGTAATAGTCAAATTCTAATCAACTTTCCCCTTAGGTCAGTCTCCTATTTGAGTCTGAGATGTCCCTTGAGCCAACGTATACTCCATTTTAAGTTAGTCTTGGGTTAGTGAGTGAGGAGATTGTTTGTGCGCTAAGGGAGTAATGACTTTCCCACCTTATCTTGTTTAAGGATGTGCCCTTAATCGTATCCGTGCAAGTGTAAAAGTATATAGAAAAAGCAACACTTTAAGCAATATACATCACTTAAAATATGTTCCCTAAACTATATGCTACGCGTACGTACCTTTTCTCCAACACTCTTCAACAGTAAATAGAAAATGTAACAAAATAGGCACGCGCCTAAATGTAAAGTCTAAACCATTTTTAGCTTTACAATCATCCATTTATTGTTGAGTTAGACAATATATGCAGAGTATATTAAATAACAAATTAAAACATGTAGAAGCTAAATCATTGAAGTTCAGTCACCCTACAAAAAAGATAGGTGAGTATTCCTCTCAGATTGCCGCATTTCGCAACAATATTGAGGTCATCTAGGCTCTGCTTTCTAGAACAGAGGCCAGAGACACTTATATATCTACTGCAACTCTTGTTTCCTTGATATGATTCACTACATACCAAAAACAGAGAAGAAAGTTAACTAATAAAGTAAACAAAAAGAGAATTACTTACCTTCCCTCCCCGAAACGGTGTTAAAATTTGATTGAGGTTTACCTGCACAGAAAATACAGAATTTAAGAATAGAAGTGCTAGGTATTTAACTCTATCGTGATAACAAATGGCTATACTGGTCGTGATCCACAAAGAAGGACTAGCGATGGAAGTGTGTTGTAAGTTCTCTTTTAGTTCACTTAAAATTGTTAAAAGATCTTCTCTTGTTCTTGTAAAGAAAAGGAAAAAAATTATTGTTAAAATAAGAAGAAAGTGGTAGATTGAGAAGGTGGAGAAAATGAAAAATGAGTTTACACAAATAAATAAAAATAGTAAAGAGTTGAGAGTTGTGATTGGTGGTAATTGATTAGTCTACAATTATACATTATTATATCGCATTCCCTACCGATTTATGAATAAAATGTAAGTCTAAACCGTGTTTTGGTCTCTCCGGAAGGTTAATCAAGAGTTTAAGGGCAAAGGAGTAATAAGAGCTTAATTAACCCCAATTTTAGGTAATTAATTTCGGATTTCTTGGAGGTTAAGCAAGGGAGCATCTAGAAGATGCATTGAACCTAGACCTTTGCGCACGTCAGACGAATATCCGGCAAAAATACCCTAAACCAAATATACCAAGAAGGTCCTAGAAGCGACCAGAAGTTCTCGCCAAAAACCAGGGACCTAAGTCCTTGCATTGCCGCGGATCTGAGGCAATTTGGTGGGGCCATGCGTCAATTTTTGACGCGTGGCCCCGTCTCGTCTTCTAGAACCTTCTTTCGCCTATATAAACCCCTGTAAAGGCCCTAAACGGAGCAGTTTTTGATTTTAGGTTAGAATTTCTATGTTTTAGTGTAGTGTAGGGTAGGTGTTCTTCATTTTTTGTATTTTGTATTTTTATTTCGTTTTTAGATCTTGTAGTAGAGCTGAGAGATTCAGAAAGAGATAGAGAAGGATTGATATAATAGATGGTGACAATCTATATAAAGGTGCCTCTTTTCTTCTCCAATGTAATCTTCTCCATCTTCTACATGATGCTTAGCTAATTTCTTCTTCTCATGGCAATCTAACTACTAACCACTAATCATCTAACAACTTACTTGATAATCTACATGAATCTCATAGTCTTTACAAGGTCTTGCTCTTGCAAGAGCCATTGATGGCTCATAATGATAGATTCTAACATTCTAACATTTCTAACACCTAATCATTAACTTGCTAATTTGCAATGTCTTCTTTATTTCATGCTCACCTCTAACTGGTTTTGATGATTTAATAAGTAACTTGCAACTTGTTATGTGGGATGGATGTGTTGTTTGAATGTAAAAGAACAATCTTATGGGTCATGCTCTGTATCGTCTCTTGAAGCCAAGGACTAGTGATGGCCGAGGATCCATGTGAGGCAACTATCACTAAGAGGTTAGCAGGGCTAGTGGAGTCATTAGTAGTTAATAGTCATGGTCTAACCCAGAACTCTTGTCATTTTGGACACCAAGTTTCAATTTCAGCACACCCATCTGAACTTATGCAAACTTCAAATGTTAAAAATCCTATTGATATTTTGGCAAGTTATCCTTTTCCTGAAATTAAACTTGAGCATGAACATGATCCTGAATTTCAACTTCGTAATTCAATTTCACTTCCTAATTCAATATTGACGTGTTTTTACCTGAATTCAGGCCTTTTTCTGAGTCAGTATTGGATCCAGTGCTAGTCCATTGTGAAATTGAATCACCAATCTTTTATGATCATCATATTGAACTTGACTAATTTCATACTTTTGAAAGTCCCATTGATAAATTGGCAAGTTCTCATTTTTATAGAATTAAACTCAATGAGGAATGTGACTTTGATCCTCAAATTTGTGATCCAATTCAAATTCCTGAATCAATATTGACTCCTGTTTTGTTACCCAATTTGAGCAACATTTTAGAGTCAGTTTTGATTCCCATATCTGTCATTCTTGAACTTGAATCACCAATCTTAGATAGTCACATTCCATCATGGGGAAATGAATGTGGACTTGAGTTTCATCTTCTTGATTTGGACCCACTTCCTGAACCAATCTCGACTCCCAAACGTTTACTTGACCAAGTCTTTTTCCTGAGTCGGTATTAGTTCCTGTACTTCTGGAGTCCAAATCAATCATTCCATTTCGGGACAAGGGTCTTGATAAATTTGACTCTGAAATTATTTTGAAATTTAGAAATTAGATAGGGTAAAATTTTTAATAAAAATCATATCTACGTCATTCTAGTGGGTTATATTATAGAGGTCTCTGGTAGGTTCCTGAGAACTCAACACAAATTGGATTAGGCCGCATGTCATGGACCAAACAGACCACCACCAGAACCACCACCTTGAGGTGATTTTTCTTTCCCTCTCTATTTGTTTCATGCATACATACATCATGATGCATTAAGGACAATGCATGAGATAAGTGTGGGGGAGGGTTTACTAACGTAGAGTTTTTAGATTTTCTTTTTTTTTTACACTTCTTTTAGGATACTTTTAGAAATCTTCCCTTTTGTATAGGAATTTTTTCTTTCTTTAAAAACTTTTTGAAATAAGAGACAAAGTTTTGATCTATTTTTAAGAAAATTAAGATAATCTTAGAAATTAAGAAAGCCTTAATTATGACATCTTAAACCTAATCAAAATAATAGATCTTGTTTAAAATTATAGGTTAAGTATAAAAGATTGGGGAGATAATTTTATCTTGAATTTTTTGCCTTAGATAATTTGCACTTCACACTTACATATTTTTTTGGGATGGAAACAAAGACCTAAAATGTCATAAAGCAAAAATAAATAATAAAAAATATATATATATGGTATAAATGAATCACTTATTAAGCTGGATAAGTATGCCTCAAGAAGTATGATTATTCACGCCTAACAGTGGTCAAAAGAAACAAATAATCCCTCTTAGTTTTGTGACCTTGTTTACTTGAGTTCTTAAACCCGAGGGATGTTTTCTCATCTGGTGCCCTAAAACTGTCTGGTCTGGGAGTCATCAGCTAAAGGCTCATTACTCGGGTAAACTAGAAAGCCTAAAAAACTAAGGAAAGAAAAAAGAAGAAAAAGAAATATATATATATAAAAATAAATGGCTTGATGGTTAGAGTTGAAATCCCAGAAACTTCACTATCACAAAGCGCATATTATCTAGGTTTTATGAAAGATAAAATATTCAATCTAATTTTGAATTCTTACCTTAATTGAAGACAAGATCTTGCATAGAGACTAAGTTTAAGGAAGAATAATTTTTGGTGGACTTATGACCTTAGATCGCTTATATTTTTGCAAAAATATTTTGAACTTGTCTCTCCTTCAAAATGTGTTTTCAAAATACTAACATTTATCTTCTTTCTTATAGATTTTGTGGGTGCAATCCGCTGAAAACCCTCAGGAGATAACACTCCTCCTCTAGGGGTAGCCTAGAGGTTTAACCGCTTGTTGCACGCGCTCAGTGCAATCGCGTCACCTGCGAAGTGGTGTAATAACATTTGTAGTATAGTTTTTCTTTTATTGTTTTGCTCGGGACGAGTAAAAGATAAGTGTGGGGGTGTGATTAGTTTACAATCATGCATTATTATATCGCATTTTCTACCGATTTATGAATAAAATGTCGGTCTAAACCGTGTTTTGGTCTCTCTTGCAGGTTAATCAAGAGTTTAAGGGCAAAGGAGTAATAAAAGCTTAATTAACCCCATTTTTGGGTAATTAATTCCAGATTTCTTGGAGGCAAAGTTGTTGGCCCAAAGGCCTTCCACCCTAGTTTTGATGATGATTAACTCATGTAGTTATGTTTACTAATAATCTTGTGTTGTTTAAGTTTCAGATCATTAACCAAGATATTAGTTGGTGATTAGCTTCAACAAGGTGTTTAGAAGCTTTTCATGATGATTCTAGGGCCAAATCGTCAAGATTACACATTGCCTAGCCCATGGATGGAGTTTTTGGAGCAAGTCTACTTGAAGATGAAGATCATCAAGAAGACTTAGGTATCCATAGTTTAGTTAGTGTGTTTAGATCCAATTTGTAAAGCTTAGTATAGTTGATATGCTCAAGTGCACAACACACACGTTTTTCATGTTTTGGATTTAGTTTTCATGAATAGTAGATCAAAACAAGTTTACTTTATTTCTATGTATATTAGATGTATTCTAGATATACATACATGGTTTAACTTGCTAGACAAACTTATTTTGATATCCCTATTCATGTGTTGAAAAATCAAGTTTGATAAAAATACAAGTTTTGTTTTTGATAAAATTTACAAGACTCAAAAATGAATTGATAAGATTAATATATGTCTTGAAATTTTTATCACAAGTTTGTATTTCAATACAAAATGATAAAACTATTTTTGGTGATTTTTAGAAGTGTTAAAAGATTTTTAGAAAAATATTTTCCCAGTTTTTCAGACCCAGTTTTTGTTCCAGGCTTCAACCAAGTCGACTAGTAGCCTGACTAGTCGACTAAGACTGAGGTCGGTCGACCGGGACGGTCGACTGACGTGCACAATTCTGTGCACGTTTTGAGGCGCTGGGACGGTCGACCGTGCCGTCGACCGGGCACTTACAGTGCTCTCTGTTTGTTTGGGTCGACCGCTGCAGAGAGTTCTGCTCTCTGTTTGTTTCGGTCGACCGGGCCGGTCAACCGCTGTTGCCTTACGGTCATATTTCTGACCATTAGCGGTCGACCGGGCCGGTCGACCGTTGCCTGTCAGAGCTGCCAGCTCAGCTCTAACGGCTAGTTTTGTATTGGGCCTATATAAACCCCATCTCTTTGGGTTTTTGGCTAAGGTTTTAAAGAAGAAAATTTTCAGTGTTTCTCTAGTGTTTAAACAAGTTTTCAAAATAGTTTTTGTGCTAAAAAGATTTCATCTTTATTGTTTTGGGTTTTTGAAAAATCAAAGAAAATTAGGCTTTTGGGATATTGAATTGGATTTCACTTTCTATCATCTTCAAGAGATTTCCCAAGTAGTTTTTCTTTGTTGCTTGTTTCCAAAAACACCTAGTTTCCACACTTGAGCTATATCTTCTATCCTAATCTATTAGGATCATTTGTTTTGTGGAAAAAGAGAGAAAAAGAGAAGTGTTTGAGGTTAAGCCTCTAAGTTGTAAACCCTCCTTGCTTTTCCCTCTTTGGTAGAGGTTGATCGGAGTGGTATTGTGGTTGGATTCCTCTTCGGTAGAGGTGATTGTGTTTGTATTGGCTACGGGCCTTATCCCTCTTCGGTAGAGGTGGATTGTGGTTGTATAGCCTCGGTGGCTTTGTAAGGATTGAGAGAGGTGTTCGGTACTCCTATAGTGGATTGGAAATCCTACACGGTGGTGTAGGTGGGGATGTAGAGCTAGGGGCTCGAACCTCGAAACATATCCGTGTGTTTGCGTTTGATCCAATATCTCTCAACTCTCTCTCTCTACATTTGTGCAAAGCATATTCTCATTGCCATATCATACATATCATATATTGCTTGTGTTGCCTTGCATTGTTTCATATTGCTATATAACTTATATGCTTGGTTGTTTGTGTGTGCCTCACTTGTACCTAATCAACAAGAGCTTCACATAGCACCTCAACCCATTCAAGGGGAATCAAGAGGAGTTAGTCCAGAGCCCTTCACGGGGAATTCGGCTACACTTGTTGATTGTATTAAGTGTGTTTGCAAGATTTGCATTAGCTTCCGCATTTAGCGCACTTAGTTTTGCATTAAGTTTTAGATTAGCACTAACACCTATTCACCCCCCTCTAGGTGTTCCCTTTTCAATTGGTATCAGAGCTAGTGCTCCTGATATTAGGCTTAACATCCTAGGAGTGAGATCCATTTGGTTGCTAATCTATTGTTTGCATTTGCTTGTTTTGCACACATATAGTTTATCATGGCTTTCATGACCCCACCTATGTATGACCCTTCCAACATTCATGTTTGGAAGATTAGGATGACCGTTTATTTACAAACCTAGGTCATAAAGTTTATCTTGCCATTACTAAGGAATCCTTCCTTAGTGATCGCAATCATATAGGGGCCATGCACAAACCCTAGTGGCAATTAGAAGCACATTATCTAAAGATTATCTTTTACGTGTTTCTAACATTGATTCCGCCTTTGCAGTGTGGAATTTGTTGACAACAACCACCACCTCCGAGCTTCAAGTGCAAATTCAAGAAGAAGAATCTAGTGGAGAGTCCGAATCACAATGCTTCATGGTCCAAGGGAATGACTCCCTTGAGGTACATTCGGAACCCCACTTAGATAATGATGATTGTGCTAGTTCTTCAAATGATTTTGTTGATCCCCATGCTTTGAATGAAGAACTTTCTATTGTTTGTGAAAAGTTAATAGAAAAATACAAGATTTTGAAAAAGAAAAGTTTAGATATTGAAAAAGAAAATAAGAGTTTGCATGCTAGACTTAACAATGTTTTGCAAGAGAAGGTTGAGGTCTATAATGAAAGGGATTCATTGAGATCTCAATTAGAACTTGCACTTAAAGAAAATGATTTTTTAAAGTCTAAAAATAATTGTGAAACAATTTTGAAGAAAAATGAAAATTTGTCTTCTAAAATTGATTTTATTTTAAAAGAAAATGTTGTTTTGAAAAATAAGATTGATGAACATGTTTGCTATGCTAGGGTAGTTTCACCTAGATCACCCCTTGCATGCTCCACTTTTTCTATAATTAAAAATGATATAAATATGTTGAAGAAGAAAATAGATTGTTTGGGCTCCACTATGAGCCAATGTGCTAAGAACCATACACGCTTGGAAACCTTGGTTCGTAAGAAACAAGTTCCAACTTTTTTGCATGCACACACCCTCTACGGCATACACATGCTCCACACGGACACCATCAACACATGTATGCTCATGTGTACACATGTACACATTGTGGCCGAAAAAGCCATCTTGCTAAATTTTGCTATGATCGTTTACATGTTGAGAATTTAGCAAAGAAGTTTGTTTGGGTTAGAGAAGGTACTAACCCCCATGGACCAAAAGAGTATGGGTACCAAAGACTACCCCTAAAGTTTTTGATGTAGGTGTGGGCTCTCACATGACGTGAGAGTGATGACACCTTGGAGTGGATGCGTTCCGGACTTAAAGGAAATCAATTGGATGCATCACTTTCAAGGGAAGATTTGGTGGAGATAACCACCATGTTTTGGAGACAAGGAGAGTTGCCTTCTAGGTTTTGGTAACAATTCTTAACTCCTTATTATTGTTTACATGCTTTCATATTGATGTTTTATAGCATGTTTTCATTGTCTATGGATTAGTGTGTAAATATCATATTTATTAGATCCTTGACATACATGTATAGTATTTGAGACACACATGCTTGCATGAACCCATTCTTAGTGTTCTCACTTTTGTTTAAGCTATAATGTACATCATGAATCTAATACATGTGAATTTACATAGTAATCATGTCTTAGTTTTATCATGATGATTTCTATATTGTGTTTTGATGCTTCATGTTAAGATTACTTGTTTAGATGTTAGTTTTCATTGAGACTAGGATTTATACTTATACATATAGTGGGCCACAAATAAATTTATATATGTTTGAGCTTGATTGCTTATTTGAACCCATTAGATGTGCTAGTATAGTCTAGTTTTGATGATTCATACATTTTAAACTTGTATTCCCATTTTGGATTTGTTTTATGATTGTGAGTTTCACTTCATGTATATGTTTGTATTGCCAAACTCTAAGATCTACATGTATACCCCTTGAGTCATTTGCCTTTCATGCAAATCTATATATGGACTCAATTGTATTTAGGGATATGTATGTATACTTATTGTGTTGACAATTCATACATATACCATGAAATAAAATTCGTTTTGATGAAGATTTAGCTTTTCTTGATTTTGTGTTTAATTGTTTAACTTCATGTATATGTCTATCTTGTCCAAATTATTAGATATACATGATTATCCTTTTGAGCCACGTGCCTTCATGCATATACACTTTGTGGACTCGTTGTGTTTTGGATATGTATGTATACTTTAGTTTGTATTAGACATACATATGCCATGAAAGTTAAATAAGTTTTGATGATTTTCGTGTTTTCAATGTTTAAGGAATAATTGAGCTTAATGAAAAATTTTCATGATTATGATATTCACACTTTATTAGTACACTCACATTTCTTATTTACTCATGTGTTTTGTTTTCATGAGTTATATTTATGCTTAATTGACTTGAGTGTTTGATATCATGTGGATTTCATGTTTCATGAAAAACAATTTTGTTTTATTCCTTGCTTGAAGGATTTTGTACTAGTTTAAAAGATTTTCCATTCAACTAGTTACGGTATTCTTTACTATGGTAGTGATTTTCAAACAAAGCTTATTTTCAAATCTATTTTTGAAAACCCCTACCTTCTATGGGCGGATGGATGGGAGATCATGGTCTTGTATGCTTTAAAATGAAAATCATTTAAAACTTGAACCTTGATTGGGAGGTATTGTAATATGATGTATACACTTGAACTTTTTGCTATGTCAATTGGTATCATTGAACTCTTTCAATTGGTATCATTTTGATCTTTTTGTATACTCATATGTTTATTGTGTATGTATATTTTCAATTGGTATCATCTATTGGTGATTGGTACTCATTCTATTTCATACACTTTTATTTGTACTTAAGATATAAATTTTTCACAAAATCTTGTTTATGCTTGTGCTTGAGCTTCAATTTTGTTTTAATTGATTATTTTTAAATTGGTATAAGCCCATGCATCCTTTTAGTTGGTATTTCATAAAGGGGGAGAAAATTTAATTTTGTCTTTCAATTGGTGATTCTTCAATTGGTATTTGTTTCCCACTCCCTTACTTTATGATTGAAAATTTCATATTGGTATCATATGTTTAATATGAAAATTGTTTACAATTGGTATCAAAATTTTGTTTAGACATTCAAAATTTATTATGTTTAATTTCAATTGATATCAAGATGTTTCATGTGTTTTTGCTTAAAATTGGTATCTAAACTTTTTTTTTAAGAAAAATACAAAAGTTTTGATTTGTATTGACTATATGCATATAGATTCATGATGAGTGTATCTTGTATTGAAGAGCTTAACATCTCTTCGTTATGTGGTACACGTGTGTAGGGGGAGCTTCACATCTTCCCTTATGCATTACATAGTGTGTGTTATGTGAATTAGGGCTTAACATCCCTCTTTCATGTAATGCATATGTGTAGGGAAGCTAACTTAGCGTCTTCCTCTTCATGAATATATATAGCATATAACATCTATTGATCTTTATTTATTTTCTATTGATATCAAGATGCTTCATTGACATATTTATCTATTGATATCATGTTGTTTATAGTCACCCCTTATTGACCTTGTTTTTGTTTTAGACAAAGGGGGAGAACATTGTTTTATTGTTTTGATTGACTTAAAAGGGAGCAAGATTTTTACCCCTCATTTTATTGTTTGGATTGTTTAACCCCTTCTTGATCTTTTTGTTTGACAAAAAGGGGGAGAAAAATTTGTTTGATTTGATTTTACTTTGAACCTTTTGTTGATGATTGACAAAAAGGGGGAGAAGTATTTGAGTTTATATGCATGTTTTCATTGCTTAAGAGGGAGAAGTATTTGTCTCTTCCTTGTTATTTATGCATATATGTTTTTGTATTGCAAATAGGAGAAAAAGATCTTGATTTATGCTTGTTGCATGTTTTATCTCCATACTTGCATACATATTCATGTGTTTCATTTCCATATCTTATTATTTATGTCTATGCATGAGTTAAGGGGGAGCTTCTTTGAAGCTTAACTTTAATCCATGCATGTATAACTCCATGAGTTTTGTCATCATCAAAAAGGGGGAGATTGTTGGCCCAAAGGCCTTCCACCCTAGTTTTGATGATGATTAACTCATGTAGTTATGTTTACTAATAATCTTGTGTTGTTTAAGTTTCAGATCATTAACCAAGATATTAGTTGGTGATTAGCTTCAACAAGGTGTTTAGAAGCTTTTCATGATGATTCCAGGGCCAAAGCGTCAAGATTACACATTGCCTAGCCCATGGATGGAGTTTTTGGAGCAAGTCTACTTGAAGATGAAGATCATCAAGAAGACTTAGGTATCCATAGTTTAGTTAGTGTGTTTAGATCCAATTTGTAAAGCTTAGTATAGTTGATATGCTCAAGTGCACAACACACACGTTTTTCATGTTTTGGATTTGGTTTTCATGAATAGTAGATCAAAACAAGTTTACTTTATTTCTATGTATATTAGATGTATTCTAGATATACATACATAGTTTAACTTGCTAGACAAACTTATTTTGATATCCCTATTCATGTGTTGAAAAATCAAGTTTGATAAAAATACAAGTTTTGTTTTTGATAAAATTTGCAAGACTCAAAAATGAATTGATATGATTAATATATGTCTTGAAATTTTTATCACAAGTTTGTGTTTCAATACAAAATGATAAAACTATTTTTGGTGATTTTTAGAAGTGTTAAAAGATTTTTAGAAAAATATTTTCCCAGTTTTTCAGACCAGTTTTTGTTCCAGGCTTCAACCAAGTCGACTAGTAGCCTGACTAGTCGACTAAGACTGAGGTCGGTCGACCGGGACGGTCGACCGACGTGCACAATTCTATGCACGTTTTGAGGCGCTGGGACGGTCGACCGCGCCGGTCGACCGGCGCACTTACAGTGCTCTCTGTTTGTTTGGGTCGACCGGGCGGTCGACCGCTGCAGAGAGTTCTGCTCTCTGTTTGTTTCGGTCGACCGGGCCGGTCGACCGCTGTTGCCCAACGGTCATATTTCTGACCGTTGGCGGTCGACCGGGCCGGTCGACCGTTGCCTGTCAGAGCTGCCAGCTCAGCTCTAACGGCTAGTTTTGTATTGGGCCTATATAAACCCCATCTCTTTGGGTTTTTGGCTAAGGTTTTAAAGAAGAAAAATTTCAGTATTTCTCTAGTGTTTAAACAAGTTTTCAAAATAGTTTTTGTGCTAAAAAGATTTCATCTTTATTGCTTTGGGTTTTTGGAAAATCAAAGAAAATTAGGCTTTTGGGATATTGAATTGGATTTCACTTTCTATCATCTTCAAGAGATTTCCCAAGTAGTTTTTCTTTGTTGCTTGTTTCCAAAAACACCTAGTTTCCACACTTGAGCTATATCTTCTATCCTAATCTATTAGGATCATTTGTTTTGTGGAAAAAGAGAGAAAAAGAGAAGTGTTTGAGGTTAAGCCTCTAAGTTGTAAACCCTTCTTACTTTTGTTGTATCCCTCTTTGGTAGAGGTTGATCGGAGTGGTATTGTGGTTGGATCCCTCTTCGGTAGAGGTGATTGTGTTTGTATTGGCTACGGGCCTTATCCCTCTTCGGTAGAGGTGGATTGTGGTTGTATAGCCTCGGTGGCTTTGTAAGGATTGAGAGAGGTGTTCGGTACTCCTATAGTGGATTGGAAATCCTACACGGTGGTGTAGGCGGGGATGTAGAGCTAGGGGCTCGAACCTCGAAACATATCCGTGTGTTTGCGTTTGATCCAATATCTCTCAACTCTCTCTCTCTCTACATTTGTGCAAAGCATTATTCTCATTGCCATATCATACATATCATATATTTCTTGTGTTGCCTTGCATTGTTTCATATTGCTATATAACTTATATGCTTGGTTGTTTGTGTGTGCCTCACTTGTACCTAATCAACAAGAGCTTCACATAGCACCTCAACCCATTCAATGGGAATCAAGAGGAGTTAGTCCAGAGCCCTTCACGGGGAATTCGGCTACACTTGTTGATTGTATTAAGTGTGTTTGCAAGATTTGCATTAGCTTCCGCATTTAGCGCACTTAGTTTTGCATTAAGTTTTAGATTAGCACTAACACCTATTCACCCCCTCTAGGTGTTCCCTTTTCAAAAGTAAGGGTACATCTAGAAGATACATTGAACCTAGACCTTTGCGCACGTTAGACGAATATCCGGGTGAAAATACCCGAAACTGAATATACCAAGAAGGTCCTAGAAGCAACTATAAGTTCTCGCCAAAAACCAGGGACCTAAGTCCCTGGCATTGCCGCGGATCCGCGGCAATTTAGTGGGACCACCCGTCGATTTTTGACGCATGGCCCCGTCTCATCTTCTAGAACCCTCCTTCGCCTATATAAACCCCTGCTGAGGCCCTAAACAGAGCAGTTTTTGATTTTAGGTTAGGGTTTCTATGTTTTAGTGTAGTGTAGGGTAGGTGTTCTTCATTTCTTGTATTTTGTATTTTTATTTCGTTTTTAGATCTTGTAATAGGGCTAAGAGACTCAGAGAGGGATGGATGTAATAGATGGTGACAACAATGTAAAGGTGCCTCCTTTCTTCTCCAATGTAATCTTCTCCATCTTCTACATGATGCTTAGCTAATTTCTTCTTCTCATGGAAATCAACTACTAACCACTAACCATCTAACAACTTACTTGATAATCCACATGAATCTAATAGCCTCTACAAGGCCTTGCTCTTGCAAGAGCTATTGATAGTTCATGATGATTGATTCTAACATTCTAACATTTCAACACCTAACCCACTAACTTGCTAACTTGCAATGTCTTCTTTATTTCATGCTCACCTCTAACCTGTTTTGATGATTTAATAAGTAGCTTGTAACTTGTTATGTGGTCTGGATTTGTTGTTTAAATGTAGAAGAACAATCTTATAGGCCATGCTCTGTATCGTCTCTTGAAGCTAAGGACTGGTGATGGCCAAGAATCTATGTGAGGTAACTATCACTAAGAGGTTAGCATGATTAGTTGAGCTATTAGTAGTTAGTAACCATGAGTTTTATTTAATTTGTTTTGAAAATTATTTCCAAAATCCTTTTATCATTTTTCTATCGATGTTTTCACCATCCTCTTAGTTCACCTTGTTTCATCTTCTTTTCTATTTTATTTTCCAAACCACTTTTCTCTTATTTTTCATATCGTTTTCATCGCCTTCTCCACGTACCACATGCTTGATTTTCTTTTCTTTCCTTTTTCTAATTCTTTAACAAAGAAAACTTGTTAACATAACACGTGAATAGAGATTGTTAATGCTTCTATCACCTCCCATCCCTGTGGATTCGACCCGTTGAGCCAATGCTATAACGGAAGTATCGAGGGAACATTAGCACACATACGAGCTTTTACATTGATTTTACAGAAAAAAACATTTCGAGTGCTCGTTCCGCCTCGATCAGTAATCTAAACTAAAGATTAAAAGAAAAGAAGAAAAACTCTAAAAGTACTTACTTACCTCTTCGGTGCTTGCTTATCTTTGATCAGTATCAACGATGTACTTTGGCTTGAAGGTGAGTAGAGTATAACATATAGGATCTTTTTCATTCCCATTCTAAACTACGAAATGAAGGTGCAAGCTACACTAACATAGAGATGGCTATCCATTACCATAAGCCATCAACGACACTTGCAAGGGTAAGGCAAATTCGAGGCTATTAGAGTCATTTAGATTTACAAGCACAGAGGAGAGAAGTAGAAGAAAAGCATGAATAAAGAAGAAGAAGTAACTTTCGATTCGATTAAAATAATAATGAAAGAAAAGAAGAAAGACTTACACCGGTATCACGCTCAGTACAAACTTTATTCTCATTCTTATTGGCCCAAGGGCCCATCACTCTAGTTTTAATGATGATTAACTCATGGAGTTATAATACTAATGATCTTGTGTTTATTTAGTTTCAGATTTGTGATCAAGATCTTAGTGGGTGTTTAGCTTCAACAAAGGATTTCAAGTCAAGTTTTGGAGCTAGCACGTGTTGATTCAAGAGCTTGTGCATTAAAACTACATCAAGTACTCAAGAGGAGTCTAGCTCATTGGATCATGATTTGGACTAAGTCAAGAAAGAGAAGAAGATTTTCAAGTGAAGATTTTTCAAGAGAAGACTTGTGTCTAGATTTATTTTTAGTAAGATTTTATTTTTAGATAAAATGTAAAGGATATATTAGTTGATGGAATGTTCAAGTACATATACACTCACACACAAGATTTCTATTTGTTTTCATAAAAGATTTTTAGTTCTAGAAAAATACCAGTTTGGTTTTTGGAATTCAAATATGCATGTGTTTTACCAAAACCATTTTAGTGCATTTTGTCAAAAACATAGATATTTCATTATATATGTGTAGTGGATCATATCCCTACACACTAAGCTTTAAAAGTGTTTAATATATCTTATTTTTGTATTTGGAGAAATTTTTAAAAAATTAATTTGGAAAAATACAGATTTTGTTTTAAGCCAAAATTTCTAAGTCACAAAAATAGTTCAAAATATTTGTAACATGTTTTGATTTTTACTCAAACATGTTGTATATCAAAGTATAACACTGAACTTATTTTTGTAGATTTTTAGAGAATTTATGGGATTTTATTAAAATCAAAATGTTAAGTTTTTAATCCTCATATTTGCCTGGACTGACCTTCTGTCGGTGGACCGGACGGTCGACCGGACAAGAAGTCGGTCGACCGTTGCAGTCGACCAATGTACACAGACATGCACAGGCTAGGCCGGTCGACCGTACTGTCGACCGCCAGAGAGTGTCTGCTCTCTGAAAATGGCCCGGTCGACCGGGCGGTCGACTGCTAGGCCATTGCCCAGTTGGCGGTCAACCGGCCGGTCGACCGACCTTACCAGCGGTTAAAAATCTGACCGTTGGCGGTCGATCGGGCGGTCGACCGTCAGCAGCCAGAGCTGCTGAGTTGGCTTCCAACGAGCAGATTTTTGGAGCATATAAATTGGGGCTTCCTTGGGCTGTTTTAGACAAGATTTTTAGAGAGTTTCAAAGCCAGTTTTTTCTATCTATTGTGGAGCTTTTCTCCACTTATTTTTAGTGATAATACTTCCATTTCAAAAGGAGAGTTTTTCAAGAGTGTTTTGAAAAAGAGTTTTCTTGAGTTTTTCACTACCACAATCAATCCAAGTTTTCTCACAAACACTTGAGCTATCCATTACTATAATAATCCTATAGGGATCTTTGTTGTGAGAGAGTTTTAGGTGATCAAAGTGTTGTGATCACCAAAGTTTTCATCATTTGTATTTGAGAAGGCGGACTTGTAGGTTCGCGGTGTTTCGAGTTGTAGTAAGAGCTCGTTGTAGAGTTGCGGCCTCAGCAAGCTAGTGTGCTTTCGGTGTGTTGTTCTTATGGGAACAAGAGAGGGCATAGAAAGTCTAAAGGAGTTCTAGTGTGAACTCGCTTATAGGTGTTGCGGCACCGAGTGATCCGGTGGGATCATTTTATAATGAAAATCTTTCATAGTGTTGAAGGCGGGGACGTAGAACAAGTGTGCTCGAACCTCGAAACAAATCTCCCGTGTTTGCGATTGCTCTCTCTATCTCTCACTTGTGTTTATATCTTGCTTGCTTATATTGCTTTCATCTCTATATGCTTGATATATACTTGTGCCATATTGTTATATACGTGGGGTTTGTTTGCTCACACTTGTATTCAACTAAGAGAGCCAAAGCGGCACCTCAACTCTTATCTAGAGAAATCTTGAGAAGATAGTCTAGAGCCCTTCACGGGGAATTCGGCTACACTCTTAGGTTATACCTTGTGTGTTTAGCTGAAGAATTTTTAGTTTGCATAAATAGTTTTTATTCCGCGTTAATTCACCATTAGATTAGCTAGTCACCTATTCATCCCCCTCAAGGTGTTTCAATTCTACTATGAAACTTCTCTCTGATCTCAGTTATATAAATAAAAAAGAAAATTACATAAATAAAAAGTAAAAAAATCTAAGTTGCAAACAAAGAACAACCTAGCCTACACTCTCTTTGAATCGTTTCCTCTGTACTGAGAATTTACAGGTATTTATAGCAAAATGCAGAAGGGGGAGAGCGTCTAAAGACAGGAGGAGCAAACGCTCCTAGTATCTCAACATACTTGCCGCAAAAATGCAGCTTGGGCCATATTTTCATGGCCTGGGTGTGGCTAAGTGGCCACACCCAGGGGTGCAGGTCCCTGTTATTGTCCTTTATCCTTTTATCTATTTAGATTTTCACTTTGAGCTTTGAATTTGACGAAATCAGTGTTAAATTTTAGCTAACTGAAAATGGATTCGTAAAAATCTGAATTTAAGCAGTTTTTATTTAGTGTTATCTCTCTGATTTGCTCTAATATTCAGCTGAACATTTGCCCTCATTCTTGATTTTGATTTAATCTTAATTTCAGTGGACTTTTGTGCTCGTTTCCCTCCTCTTTCATTTAGTAAAGACCCTAGAAATAATTAGACAAAACGATAATTAAATAGCAGAGTTTATTAAATAAATGATATAGGAATGTGATAATAAATATACAATATTGGTGACTGATTACAACTCTCCATAATTATAGTGAATTCTCTCCTCTCCTGTGATTTTTCCCTTTCGGGCTTTTCACATAAAGTGTTGTTATTTGCGATTGCTTTTACTTGTCTATTCATTTAAAACTCGTGTGTGAAGAAATTTCTCGGGAATTATCCTCCACAATGCCACAAACAATTCCGAGATGGTTTTACATGCATGCATATGAATTTCATGATTTATCACATTTGTTTAAGATTATGATAATTTGGCACCGTCTTCTCACCCACCGATTCCTCCCAGTCTCTTCCTTCAATAAAACCCCGTCTTTGTACCCATCAGTTTCACCCAGTCCCTTCCTCCGATAATATATATACATCACGTATAAACAACACACAACATTCTTAATTAATGTGAATAATTATCACCAACTTATAATAATGATAACATGCAATATTCTTGGGTTATTACCATGAATAAATATCACAAACTTGTAATAAGTATTAAAATTCAACATTCGTTAATGTGAAGGAGTATCATCAACTTGTATATTTATCATAATTCACATGTAACATACAAGGGCTAGTAACCAATTCTCATTAACATCTTATTCAAGATGACATGCATGCTTATAACCATCAAACTTATATATATACTCATAGAGCTAACAACCATCCGCACAATTATGCATTCATGAGACTATTATTTCTTAATTTATCACTATTAATGATAATCGGATTTCAAACATGTATTAACATATCATTTTCAACCATCCAAATATGATTTTAGGGTTTAAGAGCTTTACTCATTTTTGTTGTGATCTCGCGAGTATTTTATTTGAGCTACTGGCACCAAAGTTTCCTAACTAAACACATAATCACTATATTAACATCTCATTTTACCTTATGAGTTCAATAACGCCATAATAATTTTTAATTATGCTAATTACTCAAATTATAACACAAATTAGTTTATAATCTCACCTAAAACACATTACTCAAGACTGGGTCCCTGATTCCTCTTTATGACGGCTGATTAGCCGTGGTAACGACTGAATGGTCATCCGACCAGTGAGCGCGAGGATTTGGAAAGTAGAAGATTTCAAAGGAAAGCTAGAGGAGTGTGATTTTGTGGTAAATTTTTGGTTTAAGACTTATTTTCATGGTTGTTCGGTTGAAACTGAGTACTGCCAAGTGCACCACGTGAAGTAAAAAAGTTGAAAAGCAAAAAAATTGTGTTTGGAGACTGGTGTTAACTGTACCACGTAGTCTAAGGCTAACAGGTCGTGTCCAGGAGCAGAAATGCGATAAAAGCATTTATGTACTTTTTTTAAAAGAACAAGTTATCGTTTCTCTATTTTTAAAATAGAAAGAAAAGTGAAAAGAATATGATTTGGTTGAGTTAAAGAAAAAGGAAAAAAAAAAGAAAGTTCAAGAGAAAGTGAATTAAAGTTTCAAAGCAACGATGGAAAAAATGAGCAAAGAAAATGAGTTTTTTTAGAAGAAGAAACGACCTAGGCTCACTAAACTACTAACACTACTATGTTCTTACCTCTTAAAGGATTCATGTCTCATTTGGATCATTGACAAGAGATTAGTCTTGAGTTAATAAAATGTTCAAGCAAAACAAATAAGATAGTGGTTGAAAATTTTAGCTTCTTTTAACATTGTTTTAAAGTGAATATTAAACCACCAAGAGAATCAAGCACGGAATAAAAATAAGTTTAAACATCGTGTCTTAAATATGTAGTTATAATCCAACACCCATCCTCATGGCCTTGAAGAACACTCGCTATTGCAAGGCTTTAGTTTTAGGCATGCATATGATTCAATTGGGTTTCACAAAAATTGATCAAAAAGAGAGGAACAGAGGGTTGAGACTAGTGCGCCCACAAATTGATTTTAGTTACTAATGTCGGTAATAAAGCAATCAGAAAAATTAAAAATAAATCAAAACATACCGAGAATCGAGATGATGAATCACAAAGTTGAATCTTCTTTGATGTCACTTCAATTTCAGATTACAAACTCTTCTCTCTCTCTCTCTCTCTCTTTTTTGAACTAAGCTAGAACCAAAGGAAAGAAAATAAACTAGAAGATTATACTTGAACAACTAACTAACAAAAAAAATCTTAACCTTAATTAAAATAAAAACCCTAGCCTTAGCTTTCTTCTGTATCTCGTACTCTACCTCTGGTGGGGTATTTATAGGAGAAACCCAGTACCCCAAATGCGTTGAAGCTGTGGATAAAAGATCTAATCCAATAGACTAGATATGGCCATGGAAACGCATCTTTTGTCGTGGATCCATGACACTTTCTATTCCGTTGGATCATCACTTTGTGCTCTAGATATTATCAGTTCAGTTATCCCTGTTTCTTCTGATAGGATTGTCTTTTAGATCTCTAGAATTAAGAATATCCTCATTGATTTCATGAGCTATAGAATCTTATCCTTGGAAATCCAAATTATTTGAGATATATTGGGCTTTTTCTTCTCTTTCTTTATTAATTACAACATGCACACCATTCGACAATAAAATGGTTAAATACTAGAGTTTATTAAAATATAAATATGAAAATATGACATAAAATATGCAATATATGTGAATAATCAGTGGTTAAAACATAAAGAGAAGAAAAGTTAGGGGGAGAGAGAGAATGGGTAAAAGGGAGAGCTTCACAAGGGTTTCTTTCACTTCAACTTGATCCCTGGGCTGCCACCGGCCTTGCAGAGGAAAAGGGAAAGGGGAAGAGGGAGAGAAGCATGGGGAGGAATAAGTTGAAAATAAAATGAACCATAAACAAAAATGAGGCTTCATGTAGGTCTCTCTCTTGTATGAAATTTCCATTAAATGCCACTTGGCATTTGATTCACAATTTTCTCATCTCCACTTACCTTTAAAATAATCTCATCGCACAAATAAAAATATCTCATGTATTATTCTAGTAGGTAGGTATATATATGTATTCCATTATATTACACATGAATATACTCATTCATATACATTCTTATACATTCATATACACATGCATATACTTCCAAATTAATATTCATTATCTACAAGTATATAATATATAACTCTATATGAAATTATTTACTTCAAGGCTTATTAATTTTTTATTTAATATTATTATGTGATTACCAATTTAGTTAACTTGATTTAACTCAAAAATGAGTATACATGGTATTAACTCATGATTAGACAAGACGGGTTTTACAGTTCTACCCTCCTTAAAAAGTTATCCCTGAAACTCTATGTATCTTGAAATAAGTGAGGGTAGGTCCTCAGCATTTCTTCCTCTACCTCCCATGTGACCTCTTCAATCTGTTAGCTTTTTAACAGAACTTTAACCAGGAAAGTTTTTTTGTTCCTTAACTATTTCACCCTGTGATCTAAAATTTGTATTACCTCCCATGTGGCCTCTTCAATCTGTTAGCTTTTTAACAGAACTTTAACCAGGAAAGTTTTTTTGTTCCTTAACTATTTCACCCTGTGATCTAAAATTTGTATTGGCTCTTTTACATACGATATTTCTTCTAGTATTTGTAGAGGTTGATAGGAGATGATATGATTGGGATCAGGTATATACTTTCTTACCTAACAGACATGGAATACATTATGTATTCTCTCCATTTTTGGAGGTAAAGCTAAACGATAAGCATCCGGTCTAATTTTGTCCAATATTTCAAATGGCCCAACATATCGAGGATTCAATTTGTTCCTTTTACCTGTGCACATCACTCCCTTCATTGGAGATACCTTTAGAAAAATTTTATCCCCTACTACAAATTTCAATAATCTGCAATGTTTGTCTGCATAGGCTTTCTATCTGCTCTAGGCTTCTTTCATCCTTTCTTTGATTAATTTAATCTTATCAGTAGTTTCTTGGATTACTTAAGGATCAGGTATTCTACTGTCCCCAACTTTCTTCCAACAAATCAGTGATCTAAATTTTCTACCGGGGTATACAAATGGTGGATTGATAACTATTATTGTAAGAAAAATCTACTAAAAGTAGATGTTTGAACAAATTTCCCACAAAATTAAAACACAAGCCCTTAACATATCTTCCAGTAATTGAATACTCCTTTCCAACTGTCCATCTGTCTTGGAGTGTGCTGTTGTACTGGGTTATAACTTAGTGTCCATAGCTTTGGATAGTCCCCTCCAAAATCTGGATTGGAATTAAGGATTTCGATTTGACACAATAGATTTAGGTACTTTATGTAGTCTGACTATTTCTCAGATATATACCTGAGCTGACTTGCCAATTGAATAGTTAATCTAGATGGGTAAAAAGTGGGCAGATTTCGTAAGTCTATCCATTATTACCCAAAAGACATCTAGTCCTTGTGAAGTCTAAAAAAATCCTGTGACAAAATCTATGATAATGTGACACAATTTTCATTCAGGAATTGATAATGGTACCGATAGTCCTAAGGGTTTCTAATGCTCAACTTTCATTTGTTAACACACTAGCCATTTGTGTACAAACTCAGCAATATTTTTCTTCATCCCATCCCACCAAAAATTATGCCACAGATCTTGATACATTTTTAGTACTTCTTGGGTAAGCTGTGTACGGGATACAGTGAGCTTCTTTCATTATTTCTTTTCTTATTTCTGCTACTTCGGGCACACACAATCAGTGTCCTAATTTCAGAGCATTATTTATAACACCAAACTCATTGAGTTCCCCTCTCTGTATCTTTTCTTGAATTTTCTTCATTTGAGAGTCTTCTTGCTAAGCTTCTTTGATTTTGTCATACACACTGACTTGGTTCAATTGACTCATGATACTGGAAGAATTAACAATTTGTACTTCTACTTGCATTTCTTCTAGGTCTCTTAATAATTTGGATTGATGAGTTACCAAAATAGTCAATGACCCTCCTGACTTTCAACTTAGACCATCAACCACCACATTAGCCTATTCAGGGAGATACTGAATGGTAAGATCATAATCTTTCATTAACTTTGGCCACCTTCTTTTTCAGATGTTTAATTCTTTTTGTGTAAAAACGTACTTCAAAATTTTATGGTCTGTAAAAATTTCATAGGCTACCCTATATAAGTAATGTCGCTAAGATTTAAGGTAAAAGTTACTTCGACAAATTCTAAATTATGAGTGGGGTAATTTCTTTCATGAGTCCTCAATTATCGGGAGGCATAGACAATTACTCTTCTTTGTTACATTAGAACACATCTCAACTCGAGCTTTAATGCATCACTATATA
This sequence comes from Agave tequilana, assembly GCA_038442645.1. Lineage (NCBI taxonomy): Eukaryota > Viridiplantae > Streptophyta > Magnoliopsida > Asparagales > Asparagaceae > Agave > Agave tequilana. The sequence goes on from JAVJIF010021607.1 coordinate 27,988, forward strand.
TAACATATCCTTCAGTCCAAGAGGGCATTGCCAAGATTGGGGTTGATGTTAATCTAGTTCTCAATTCTTGAAAATTCTTTTCTTGATTTTCCCCAAGTAAACTTTTTATTCTTCCTAGTTAACTGAATTAATGGTGCTACAATTTGGGAGAATCCTTCTACAAACCTTCGATATTATCCTGCTAATCCCAAGAAACTCCGAACTTCAGTGACATTTATTTGCCGAGGCCAATCCTTGATTGTGTTAATGTTAGTTGGGTCTACAAATATTCCTTCATTGTATATGATATAACCAAGAAACCATACTTGATTTAACCAAAATTCACATTTCTGGAATTTAGCATACAACTGCTTCTCTCTGGATTTGAAGGGTAGTCCTTATATGATCCCGTGTTCTTCTTTATTTTTTGAATAAATCAGAATATCATCAATGAATACTACTATAAACTAATCTAGATATGGCTGAAATACCCGATTCATTAGGTCCATGAATGCTGTTGGGGCATTAATAAGTCAAATAGCATGATTAAGAATTCAAAATGTCCATATCTTGTTCTAAAAGCTGATTTGGTTTCATCTTCCGGCTTAATTGTCAACTGATGGTATCCTGATTTTAAGTCAATTTTAGAAAACACACATGAAACTTGAAGTTAATCAAATAAATCATCAATCCGAGAAAGTGGATTCCGGTTTTTTGATAGTGACCTTATTCAACTCTCTATAATCTATACATAGTCCATGCTGAGGACTCCCCAAGGAGATACACTTAGCAGAATAAATCCTTTGTCTAATAAATCATGTAATTGAATTTTAAATTCTTTCATTTCAGCTGAAGCCATCTGATATGGTGATTTTGAAATTGGAGTAGTTCCTGGCAATATGTCTACAGCAATTCTACTTCTCCATCTGGAGACAAACCCGATAAGTCTTTAGGGAAACATCCGAGTATTCACCCATCACGTGAGTAATTTCAATTTTCAAATCAACTCGTTGTATATCTATTACTAAAGCCAAAAATCACCGACACATTGTCTTATCAATTTTATAGCCCTCAAGGTCGATATGATAGGTACTACGTGTTTATCCTTTATCCCTTAAAATATGAACTCTGGGATTCCTTTTATCCTAAAAAATGATTTTTATCTATAGCAATTTACATGTGCATGACAAGCAGACAACAAATTCATCCCTAAGATGACATCCAACTCCATTTCTCCCAGCTTAATCAAATCTATCAGCATTTTTATCTTACCAATTACCACTTCATAATTTTTATAATTAATGCTAGCTACCATCTCTACACCTACTGATGTAGATATAATTAACTGAAATCCTAGGAATTCATGAGGTTGATTCAGTTTATAAGCAAATGCACTCGATATGAACGAATGAGTGGCACCAAGATTAAATACGGCACAGGTAGTATGTCCTAATATAGAGATCATACCTTCTACCATAGCATTAGAGGTCATTGCTTCCTAATGAGTCAGCGCAAATGCTCTTCCTTGGACCCTTGGCTATTTTACAGAGGACTGAGTTGCTTGCAGGCTGATGTATAGAGGTAGGTTGATGAAAACTATTTGATGGTCTATTTGAAGGAGTTACTCTTGCTACTGACCTACCATTTCCTTTATGGAAACCTTGGCTTCTTTGTACGGTCAGATAGTGTTTCCTTAGATGTCTTGTTTTTCTATAAATGTAACAAATCCTATCTTGAATACAATTTCCAAAATGATTTGTATTGCACTTCCGGCACCAAGGGACTTATGCAGTCCTAAGGTGAGGCAAAGGTATAGCCTGTGTCTCTTGAAGACTTCCTCTTGCTCTCAGCTAAAGTCCTCCACCCTTACTCCAACCTCCCCTTAGAGGTGATGTACTAAAACTTGATCCCCTACTGATTCTAGCTCCTAACGCCCCAAATTCTGATGGTTCCTGGTATCAGAGGCATTTTGGGGTGTTTGTTTCTCTTCCTCGATTTTTTAGGTTTTTTGCATATCCATTTCCTCTTCGGGAGCTGTTTCTACGGCATGGATGTATACTTGCAATCGAAGGTGAATCAGTTTACTTCTTATTTCTAGATTCAAACATCTCACAAATCTTTTGATTCTTCATTTTTTACCAATCCTTTAGCATACCTAGACAACTGGGTGAACCTGGTGTCATACTCAGTCACAGTCATCTGACCTTACTTCATTCTTAAAATTCTAGAGCCAATTTGTGATGTATTTCTCAATAAATTTATCTACCAAGAACTTCCAAGTGATCTCCTTCCCAGTAACTTCTGTGCCTTTGCTCACCATCTCCCACCAATGTTCCGCATCATTTTGGAGCATAAAGGCTGAGAAAGATACCTTTTGATCCTCTGCACATTTCATTACCCTTAATATCTTCTCTGTCCAGTGAAGCCACTCTTCAGCTTGTAACGGGTCTGCATCTCCTTTAAATGCAGGTGGATTTAGTTTTTGAAATTGCTCCAAAGCCCGCTGGGGATTACTAGCCCTTGTTACCAGTTGGTTCAACTAATCTGGCATAGCTTACGAGGCTTCTCAATTTCCTCCCACATGTGCTTCGAACCCTTAAGAATGCTCATGGCGTGGATGCTCCCCATCGAACTATAGTGTGAGACACTATATGTCAGTTGTTCCTCTGGTGGCAATTGATTCAAATCTATATGCTCTATCTTTATAAAGAAAATAAATAGCTACTTTATTAACATTATTCTAATACAAAAAAATAAATATAATATGGTTCTTTATTCACATGAATCGTTTAGAAATTTAATTCTAGAAAGAGACAAGATGCATACTTCAGTCATAAGCAAGCAACTTTTTATAGACATTACCCAAAAATGAATACAAAGGTGTTAAATTAGTATATCCTCCATTTGTTTATTCCAACTAGTTCCTAATACATACATACATACTAGATATATCAGGAGTATACACACTAAAACTCTTAGAATACATACTTACTAATACATTAGAAATATATATACACCAAAAGTAACTCCATATCAAGTCATACTATCAAAAGGCAGGGCTATCCTCACTCAGATCCTCACTGTTGTTGTTCTCAGTCGGTTCCTCACTGTTACCATCACTACCCTCAACATGGTCCATGTCCTCTCTAGAGTCTGCTCCTGGGAGCTCATCTCTGTCACAGTGCTAGTCCTTTAGATCGTCATATATGTCCCTCTGATCTATCCAACTGGCACCCAGAGTATGCCTCCAAAAGTGCCTCTCTAGGGTCATGCCTCAGTAGCCTCCATGATAACAACTCCTATTGTCGTGGAGTCTCCTATCGCACTCTCGACGTTACTAATCATCTTGTCACCCTTTATCTAAGCCTGTAATATCCCTATATTAAAATACTGTATTTTTAATTTTTCTATGTATTTATTAATTTTGATATACTTTTATTTTATTAACTTGATTTATGACTATTATTATTTAAAAAACGAAAATTATTTTTAGATAGTAAATGCTAATTTAGTTTTATATAATATTACCATTATTTCCTACCAATATTTTTAATTACTTATTACTATTATTTCCATGATTTTTCTTATTTTTAATTATTATTAGTAGCAGTTAGTATTATTATTATTTCATTATTATTATTAATTGTTTTTATTTTTGTTAATACTATTAGTATTGTTGTGGTTGTTAATTATCATGTTTATTGATAGGCACTATTATGTATTAATTTACTATTACTAGTATGATTATTATTACTTGATAATATTATTATTAGTATTGATATTATTATTTTATTAATGTTGTTATATTAGTTGGTTAACTATTATTATTACTACTATTTATTCTTGTTACTATTATTTATTATTATTTGATATCAGTAGTATTATTTCCCTCTCCTTCTTATTCCTATTTCTACACCCACACTCATTAACTCTTTTAGCCCATTATCAACCCATTACCCTATAATCCTAACCACATGCAAATTCATTAACCCGAAACCCAAACTGAAATTCTCTCATATAATAATCCTAACTAATCCCCTTAATCATAAATCCCATAATCCTGATCGTAACAAATCTAAATCATAATCCTAACAACTAAATCAAAATCTTATAATTCTACAACAAATCAAATACTAAATCCTATCTATTAAAAATCAAATCCTAACTAATATAATCTCCCATCAAATCCCAATTTAATCCCATCATTTTCTCCTCTTCTTTTCTTCAATGCACCTGAGCCATCTCCCTCCTCCTATCATCCGTAGCCGAGCAATCCCGAGACCCCCACCATTGCCGGGAGCTTCTACCTCACCCCCTTCTCCCTTGCCAGCGCAACAACCTAGGCCATGGCAACCCCATCTTCCATCTTCCCTTGACACACACCACCAGTAGCCAAGGCTGAGCTCAGCAGCCAATGGCCGAGCACATCCTCTTCAGCAGCAGTCCGGCACGCCATGAGTCCTCCGACAGCCCCTTGCATCGCCTGCATCCCCTTCAAAGTCATGTACCACAGCCGCAGGTCCCCGCAAGCCCAATTCCCCAGGTCTTGCAACCTTCGTTGAACTCAACAGCCTCCGCCCTATCTTGTCTCCTTCTCCACTGCATCCACTCATATAATCACCTCCCCGGCCATCATACTTCTCTGCTGGAGTAACGTCGAAGCCCCGCACTTCCTCTTCCACCATCACTCCCCACGGCGGCACCCCCTCCTAGCCGAGCACCACACTCCAAATGCACGGCAGCACATAACCCCTGGCATGCGCAATATCGCCACAAGCCAAGCCCCCAACATCCTTGGCCCTCGAAGCATCCTCCGAGCCATCTTTCATCTCTCCGTGGATCGTCATTGATCGTCGTCAGCGAGCGCGAACGCACCCGCGCCCTTCCCGGTGAGTTCCTTTATCCGTCGACATCCTCCACGGTCTCCTCCCCCTCCGCCGGAGCCTCCGTCGGCGTGCCGCAAGCCATCCCAATGTAAGTGCATTAATTTGTGTAGGGGTAAACATGTAATAATGTGGAAGAGTGTTTAATTGTGTGTAGGTGCGTGAGTTTATGTATGCAAGTATTTATGCATGGATGTGTGCATGGGTATGTGTGTGCATGTATGTATATATATATATATATATATATATATATATATATATATATATATATATATATATATATATTTTATATATATTATGTATTTATGTGTATACTTATATATATATATATATATATATATATATATATATATATATATATATATATATATATATATATGTATATACTCGTATATACGTGTATATATGTGTATGCATATAGGTGTATGTATGTATGTACGTATATAAGTATATAATTATGTGTATGTATGCATGATTATTATGTATTATGTTTGTGTATACTTGTATAGTGTGTAAGTATGTGTTTGTATATCATTGTGTGTGTTTGGTTGCGTGGTACAGCGTTTCAGAGTCGTTTGGTAAGATCCAGACTCGTTACGGGAGATTCAAATTTGTACCCATTCTGGACCTAATCCCATGGCGATTTGAAGACTGATCCATGGGATGATCCGTAGATCAATACTGGTTCATATAATGAAGACCAGACATCGATTTGGTTCCAAAACTGCTTCATTTCATGTGAGTGTTTGCTTTTGTCTTTTTTCTTATTTACTGTTATCAATAAGTACTTTATTTTACTTTTATCATTTCATGTGACTGTCTGAGATATTTTACTAGTATTATTACTTATATCACTTCATGAGACATTAGAGATTGTTCACCTTATTTGTGTAGTTGATATGAGCTTGTACTCGTATCATTTCATGTGTTGGTAATCGTCGATGTTGGCTTAGGCCTAGTATTGATATACCGTAGATCAAACTTGACCTTGTAACCGACCTAGCTATTATAAATCCTTGAATATACATATATTGATCCTGAGGCTGAGTGATTCACGATTGAGGTTAGAAATTCATATTTTATGTATAGTATTTATCAGACAAATTGTTGGGTGACTATTCTGACAGAACTCTTTTAGATATTGAGGACGGGTTAGATTTGACGTTGTCTTATCGACAGACTGTTTTACTGATACATGAATATGTGTGAATATGATACCTAAACGCTGATGTATGCGATGGGACTGACTTTTGGACTCTTTGGAGCTATTATTTCTAGATTCCCCTATTGATGAGCTTGACTGATGTATTGATGATCTTATTGATATTGGTTACCAGATATAGGGATGGTCTAGATTTCATATTGATCAAGGATGTGATACTCCTTAATTATGATCTTAATTTTAGATTGTTGAAACAAGGACTTTCAGATTTACCCTGATGATATTGATTGAGTACTGATAATCTTATCAATGTTGGATATTAGATGCAGAGATGATTGAAATGTTATGTTGATCAAGGACGTTATATTCTTTAGTTATACTCTTAATTATGGTTGGATAAGTCTGATTTTGAGGATATTCCATTCTTTAATTGTGAACTCAGTATTCATTGTTGATCTCGAGGATATATTCAGTGTTTCATGATTGTTCTTGACTACTTCAGTTATTCGGTTACATAGGTTGATTTATTGTGAGTGTGAATTCATATATATATATATATATATATATATATATATATATATATATATATATATATATATATATTTATATATATATATATATATATATACACAGAGTTTAATAACAGTTATTACTTAAATCTCAGTTGTTGGTGATTAGAGAATTAGAACAGATTGGTAGCGATGAGAGGACTGATTACTAATTCATTGAGATGGTGATTACTGTATCGGATACTTGGACTTGGATTCATTGTTCGATATTCACAGTGATTGTTATTGAGACTACGAGTTGATGGATAGTTACTGATTTATTTAGTACAATTGGATGAGATTTTGATCAATTCTAGAAGGGACTGTATTGTAAGAAATAAGTGTCTAGACTGTTTTTGTATTATTCATGTTACCAAAAGTTACTGGGAAAGGATTGTTTGACCGTAACACCCTGGACAGTCCTATTGTTCATCGTATACACAGTTACTGTTGCCGTTCACTGTTACTGATATTTTTCACCGTGTATACGATTACTGTTGACTGTTATACTGTACCGTTACTGTCACCACATCATCCCCGTATTCTGATAACATGGAGATTGATTGTTTAACTGAATTAAATAAATAATGTAAAAAGATAACTTACACTAGGATTGAGAAAATTAATGGAGGAGACAGTGTCTGTATTTTAGGTGAACTTAGGATACAAGTTGCGCAGCCAACTTACAATTCCACTGCAGGGTTCCGGGGGATGACTGACATCCCATCTATTTATTATTCCACAGTGTTACTGTGAGTATTGTTCCACAGTAATACTCTGAATACTGTTACTGTTACAGACTACCTAGCGGTAGGACCTGATTCAGCATCAGGCATCTGGACCGTGGTCCCGGGTATGTACGGGACCCACCTAAAATATGGACAATGTCTCCAACAAATCAGTTTCAAGAATTTAGAACCCTAATTGACACGTGTAGTAGGCGTAATATGGGATGCGTCTATTACAGGTGACAATTAGTGTTCCTGACATAATAAATAATAATAAACTGTTTATACTGTATTGTGACTGACCGTAATCATCTGACTGTACATATATATAACTATGATAGACATATGATTGTACACATGACCGGATTGTACACCAGACTAGTGACATATGCTAGGTTATACATCTTGACATTAGTTGTTTCCTTTTATCATGATACCAGTTATATATCGTTCATAACTTTATTCTTGATATTGATTACTCTGTTATCTTTTATTTCAGTTTATCATGTTGTCATTGCTTATATTATTTTTATGCACGAGCACCTTTCTCTTTACTCACACACTTATTAGGTCGCTTCTGACGACCCTGAATTTGTACGTTCAGATACTGGATGTTTTATGCTCTTGTTTAGGTGTTCGTTGAGCTCGTACGCTTTGCGAGGAGGTGGAATTTCTATCTTTTGGTTATGATATTCTTATCTTTCTGTCTTCCTGTTATTTCCTGATTCTTGATATATAACAGATTCAGTTTTTGTTCCAGTTCTTTTTATATGATATCATGCGTGGATGCTTATATGTGATATTGCAGTGATCGTTGATTTATTTTGGTTTAGATTTATAACTTGTTTAGGTTGCTTTAGGCTTAGCACGTATATGTGAGGTATTTTTCTTGCGTATATGCATCACCGACTCTCTCGCGACTATGTTTCCATGTATTTTGAGAAGCGGGGTGTGACAGAACCTATGGCTCAATCTCCTCTAGTTCATCCTAGACTGGTGCCGATAAGATCACCTCAGGATCAGTCTCGTCCAACTCAAAATCCCAGTCTAGGGTCTAAGTCGTCCAGCTGGTACCCGAACTCTCAAAACTAGATATCAGCCAATAAACATCGGAATCTCCCATTAGGCATAAGTAAAAGAAGCTATATCGAATCTCAATTCGCATGGAATAATCAAATATAACTAATAATATTCTATAAAGATGAATGCTATCAACTCATACTTACTAAATTTATCAATCTAATAATCTTTTATCTTGTGCTTAATTCTTAATGTTGATCTTACATTTTTGAATAACCTAATTCAATTGATATTTCAATTATTCCCTCAATTCAGTGTCCAATAACACTAGTAGTCTTTCTTACGGGCCTGCACCCATAGCCGACCCATCTAAATCTAGATATACGACTACCTTGATTCAAACGCAAGGGATCAATCAAATATCACTTAATTCAGGGTTAATCCTTCACGTAAAACCTTTTACCGTATTAGAGCTACCAACCGTAATTCATACAAACAATACACACACGTACATATCAGTCCTAACAACCACTTATGTCCCCTTTCTACAAAAACCTATGGCTCTTACACAAACTATAATAATCCCAAATTTTAAATCACGGATTAACCTTAATCAGATCTATAATCTTCTTGATCATCTCAAAAGTCATAAAATTTTGACAGCATCTCTTCTATAAACAAAGATCTGCTCTATAAAAAGCATAAACATTTAGGTCAATTTTGACCTACTTATATATTTTAATTCTTCTACCTCAACAATCCATTCTACTACTAACAAAAGCATATATATACACACACACATAACACTTTCTATTTCAAGAACTGGAGTCAAAATCATACTTTGTTCAGCCGAAACATACTTTTCAAGTCCATGTTCAGAGTCCATAACTTACAATAGTACACAACTTGTACATATTGAGTTTCAAAAGTTTTATATAATATATAAAGGAAACATATCAAAAGAAAGTCTCATTTCCTTTCAATAAGCCACTTCCAAGCCTTATGCAACCTTTATCTTTGTTTAATCCTGAGAGGGGGTTAACATAACAGGGTGAGCTCCATAACTCAGAGAGTAAAACAATTAAACTCGAACAATAATTAGCACACTAACACACACACACACACACACACACACACACACACACAGAGACTAGGATCCTTCGAGAAGGATTCAGGCTTGAATCCTTCACACTAAAATACAAACCCCGCGACATCCAAGAATAAGATCCACTACATAGAAGTTGTTCTACATTATTTAAAGTATCGATAAATAATCATGTATTTTTAATATTTTTTTACCCATCCATCAAGTAACAGAAAATGGACGATCGAAATAGCACATTGCTTAGATCTACATCTTTAAACATACAAATTCTCGATCTAACTATTTCATCATGATCTAAACACTTAAAACCCTCACACACTAATTTTTATTAAATTTCAAATATTCTACACTGTTAAACTAACCAACTCACTATTTAGGTCATCCGTTTTTCTCCTACTTGATGCATGGGTAAAAAGTTAGTAAAATACTTGATTTTTGGTTTATAGATAATTAAAATAAAATAGATCAACTTCAATGGAGTGAATCTTGTACTCGAATGTCGGAGGGTTGTATTTGAGTTGGAAGGATTCGGGCTTAAATCCTTTTAAAAGGACACAAGTGTGTGTGTGTGTGTGTATGTATATAGGAAAATACACCTAGAGCGGGGGTGAATAAGTGTATAAGCTAATCTAATGATAATGATGCGGAATTAAAAACTTTATTGCAACACACTATGTGTAACCAACGAGTGTAGTTGAATTCCCCGTGAAGGGCTCTAGACTATCACCTCTTGATTCCTCTAAATAAGAGTTGAGGTGCTATATGAAGCTCTCTTGGTTCAACACAAGTAAGGGCACACAAACAATACCAAGTATGTATAAGATATAAACAATATAAAGCAATGCAAGATATAAGAGAGATAGAGAAGAGATAGTAGATCAAATGCAAACACCAAAATATGTTTCGAGATTCGAGCCACTGCTCTACGTCCCTGCCTTCACACAGAAGAATTTTCACTATGTCTACACAAGACCTCCCACACAGGGAACCTCCACCGAGGAATTTGCAATTACAAAGTTAGGAGTACACAACTCCTCTCTCTAACACAACCACCTCTACACAAGAGGCAAGGCACAAAGCCAAAATACCTCTACACAAGAGGGATAAAGGTAAAGTCAAAACTCATCCACAATCACCTCCACACAAGAGGGATAGCCACAAACGCAAAACTCAATCACCTCTACACTATAGGGATAAGCACAAAGTCAAAGCAAAGGAAAGATTACAACTTGTTGATCACAATAGACCACAAATAACTTTTGGTGATCACATTAGACCACAAACAATATTTTCCACAAAAATAAGATCCTATAGATAGGATTAGATATGATAGCTCAAGTGTGAGAAAATAAGGTGTTTGAAAAATAAATCACAAAGAAAAATATTTGAAAAAATACAAGATAGATATCAAAAGAAAGATCAAAAACAATTTCCCAAAGACTCTCTTTTCTTTGAATTTTTCAACCCTTGAAAACAAATAAAAGATAAATGTTTTAGCTTAAAAACTCTTCTAAAACTTGCTGGAAAACTCTTGTAAGATAGGAAGAGAAGCTCTAAAAAATCTTGTTGAAAACAGCCCAAGAGATGGCTTATTTATAGCCTCTCAAAAATTCTAGTCACTGTAGTCAGAAATGTCCAGAATGTCCTTCTAGTCGACCGGCCCAACGGTCATATTTCTGACCGTTGTGCCTCCGGTCGACCGGGCACAGCATGATGGTCGACCGTCCGGTCGACCGGCAGTACCCGAGAGTGGGGTACTTTCAGTCGGTTGACCGCGCGGTCGACCGGCCTACTTGGCTGGTCCTTGTGCACGTTTCATGCACATTGGTTAACTAGTCCGTCGACTGACCACTGGTCCAGTCGACCGCCAACAGATCTGGCAGGGATTACAGGTTAGAAAACTTAGTTATTTTAATTCCAATAAAATCCCATAAGTATGCATAAATTTTACAAAAATAAGTTCTTATAAGATATTTGAATAATAAATATGTGTGACCAAAAATTAACACATATTACAAACTATTTAAACTATTTTCGTGATATAAAATATTTGGCCTTAAACAAAAACTATATTTTTCGAGAACCAAACTTTGAAATGGAAATTTGATTTTTTCCAAACTTGTATAATTACAAAAACAAGATATTTAAACTCTTTTGAAGCATATTGTATATGGATAGAATCCATTACACATGTAATAGATATATCTATGTTTTTGACATAAAATCCAAAATAGTTTTTGTTTAAATACAAAACTCCAAACACATGAAATAGAACCTCAAAATAAGTTTTTTCAAATATGTGAAGCACATATGTATATAGATGAAATCCAATATACATTAAATCATATAAACTTGTTTTAATTCTGTTTATTCATGAAAAACATATATATGTATATTCGAAATCCAAAACCCGGTTAAACCGAAAACCAAAATATTGAACTTGTGTATGTGTATGTAAACTTGAGCATTTCAGCACTATCTATCTTTACATAAGATCTAAACAAACTGAAGTCGTCTTGTCAATCCTCATCTTCAAGACGATCCATCCAAATATAATCCAAAGAGCTTGACTCCATCCGAGTACTAGATGCGATCTTGACGTGCGAGCTCTTGAATCTACATGTGTTAGCTCCAAAACTCCTTTGTTGAAGCTAAGTGTCTACTAAAATCTGATAATATATAAACACAAGATTATTAGTACGATAACTACATGAGTTAATCATCATCAAAGCTAGAGTGATGGGCCTTTGGGCCAACAATCTCTCCCTTTCTGATAATGACAGAACTCATAGAGTTATATATATATATAGATTAAAGTTAAGCTTCATAGAAGCTCCCCCTTACCTCATGAATAGCATAAACAATAAGATATTCAATGAAAGCATATAAATAAAACAAAAACATATATGCATAGACAAGGATATAAACATGCATATATAAACTCTCTAAATTCTTCTCCCCCTTTTGTCAATTCATCAATAAAGGGGTGAGGACAATCAAACAATAAAGATATATATGGGATATATATATATATATTCATGAAGAGGAGAGACGTAAAGTTAGCTCCCCCTGCATACATGCATTACATGAAGAAGGGATCACTAGACCCTAACCCAGATAAAGCATAATATATAATGTATAAGCGGAGATATTAAGCTCTCCTTACACACGTGTACTACATAAAGAAGAGAGGTCAAGCTCCTCAATATGTGTAATACACTTAAACATGAATTTATATATAGAGAAGATGTTAAGCTCCCCTTGCATATAGGCAAAACATATCAACAAATTTTGAAACCATTTTTGAAACAAAATTTTAAAATTTTTTAAAGTCAACAAAATGAATTATGATACCAATGAAACCAAATTGTAGTTGACAAAAATAAAAGTTGGTAGATACTAATAGTAGATTTTGGTACCAATTGAAGGTGGAACATGAAGTGCATTTTGATATTTATGATATTTATTTGGTATTAAAAGAAATACCAATTGAAATGATTAGCAGTTGAAATACCAATTAAAATCAATGTATAAGCTTGTAAAGATACCAATTAACATTTGAAATAAAATCAAGCTTAACATAAACATAACTTGTGCTTTAAGAATGTAACGATATTGTAAAATAAGAACAATCAAATCATATATATATGTATGTATGAAATTTAAAATACCAATTGAAATTGATACTCATTGAAATTTGAAGCATGCATATATAAGAAAACACATATAAGTATACAAAAATAAAATTTCATGAAGGTCATGTGTATAACTCATACCTAACACCCTTTCATGCACAAGATAAAAGATATTCAATAAGGGATACAAGGCATGGACGTCCAACCATCCGCCCTTAGGTTGGTAGGGGTTTTCAAAAATAAGAGTTTGAGAATAATTTATCATGTTTGAAAACTCTACCAATTGAAGAATAAAGACTAGTTTTAAAGATAATTTTGAAAACTAGTATTAAATCCTTCAAGACATGAAACCATATCATATATCCCATGAAATCATGAAAAACACACAATAATTGACGCTCAAAGTCTATAAAGCACATATATGCTCATGAAATAAAAATCATGAGTAAACACTAAACATATAGTGTATGAATCATGTAATCAACAAAATCATAAAAATAAATCATTGAAGCTCATATGAATTTTCTTTTATCAAAAACAAGAAATCATCAAAACTAAATACACTTCAAAGTATATGTATGTTTTGTTGAAACTAAAAGCATATATATCCCAAACATAAATGAATCCATAATAGAATATTGCATGAAAGGCAAATGACTCTAGGATAGACATGTATATCTAAACTTTTAGAAAAAATTGACATATACATGAAGATAAACATTTTTATAAACACATGTATAAAAATAGATAAAACAAGTATAAATGAAAGAATCATCAAAACTAGATTACACATGTACATGTAATGAGTACAAATGAACAATGAGGTACAAATATATAATAATCAAGTGTAGTTCACTACTTGTGCAAGTATAAACACAAGTTTTAACGAAAATTGCATCTAAACAAATTTTCATCACATGAAGTACAAAACATGATTATTTAACATGATGAGTATTAAAACTAAAACATGCTAAAAACATTAATTGCAAAAGCATGTAAAAAAAATGGGAGTTAGAGATAGTTATCAAAACCAATGAACCAATTTGTAGGTCTCCAAATCTTGGTGGTCCTCCCACCAATCATCTTTGATAGCGATGCATCAATTTGATTTGCCCATCTAGCTCCTGCATCCACCACCAAGGCACTATACTTCTCACGCCATGTGAGAGCCAACACCTATATCAAATACAAGAGGTGGAGATTTTGGTACCCATTTCTTTTTGGGTCCACGGGGTTAATATCACAAGGAACCCAAACATTTTTATTTGCAAAACTTATAAAATTTAATCTATCAAAGCAAAATCTTGCAAAATGGCCTATGCGGCCACAATGTGTACATGTGTACACTTTAGCATGCATATGAGCGTTGTAAGTGTGAGCATGGTGTGCATATGTATGCCGTGGGTTTATGCATAAACATGTGAAATTTGTTTTTTGCGAAACATGGATTCCAACTTAGAGTGATTAAATGCACAATTGCTCAAATTTGAGCTTAAACAATCAATTCTCTTTTTCAAAACATGAATCTCATTTTTATCAAAAGAGGATGCAACATTATTAGCATGGCAAGAATGAGAATCAACATTCTTTTTCTTTTTAGAAATATTTTCTTTTTATTTTAAACAATTTTTCTTTTCCAAGAGTTATTTTCTTTCAAAGCAATCTCTTTTTCTTTTTCCACCAAAGTAATTTTATTTTTCAAAGAATTGTTTCCTTCACAAATATCATTTAATTTTGAAAACAAGAAAACATTTAAAAATTTATTTTCTTTTGAAATAATTTCAAATTTATTTTTAAAAGAGTCTTTTTCTTTCTTCAACAATTCATATTTTTCAAGAAGGTTTGACAAAAAGATGCAAGCTCATCATAAGACATGTCAATATCTTTTTCTAGCTCAGATTCAGATTTTACCTCAAGAGGGTCATCCCTTTGGACCTTATAACATATGTTAGAAGCATCACTCCCATCATCTGAGTCACTCCCCATATAGTATTGCTTTTGTTCGCCAAGGGAGACTAGTGTGTTCCATACTACAAAAGCCGAATCAAAGTTAGCAACCCTACATAAATAATCATCATTTAGGTACTGTTTAAAGCATGAAGGGATTTTGTATCAGCCTCAAGATATTTGCCATTTAAACAATATGAATTTTTAATAGTGGTAATATAAGCATGAATTCTTAGGGTTTTGAGGTACATAGTCATCTTAGCTTTTCAAATTTGGATGTTAAGAATATCAAACATGGGAGGTGTCATGAAATTTATATGTGTGTAAATAAATATTGTGATTAGCTAAAATGAGAATCTTTAACTCAATGTTGTTAGACCCAAATCAAGAGCACCAAGCTCTGATACCAATTGAAAATACACCTAGAGGGAGTGAATAAGTGTATAAGCTCATCTAATGATAATGATGCGCAATTAAAAACTTAATTGCAACACACTATGTGTAACTAACGAGTGTAGTCGAATTTCCCATGAAGGGCTCTATACTATCTCCTCTTGATTTCTCTAAATAAGAGTTGAGGTGCTATATGAAGCTCTCTTGGTTCAACACAAGTATAGGCACACAAACAATATCAAGCATGTATGAGATATGAACAATATAAAGCAATGCAAGATATAAGAGAGATAGAGTAAGAGATGGTGGATCAAACGAAAACATCAAGATATGTTTCGAGGTTCGAGCTACTACTCTATGTCCCCGCCTTCACATAGAAGGATTTCCACTATGTCCACACAGGACCTCCCACACAGGGAACCTCCACCAAGGAATTTGCAATTACAAAGTTAGTCCAACACAACCTGTTGGCCCGAAGGCCTTCCTCTCTGGTTTTGATGATGATTAACTCATGTAGTTATGTTTACAAATTATCTTATGATTTTAGCTACAGATCATTGATCAAGATATTAGTTGGTGATTGCTTCAAAAAGAGGAGTTTGGAAGCCTTCACTTGGTGATTCCCGAGCCCGAGCGTCAAGATCATTCATAGCCTTACTCGTTGGATCACGGAGTTTGGACCGAGTCTACTTAAAGATGGAAGATCGTCAAGAAGACTTAGGTATCCTAGTTTAGTTTAGTGTGTCTTAGATCCATGTGTAAAGCTTAGTATAGTTGATATGCTCAAGTGCACAACATACACGTTTTATGTTTGGATTTGGTTTTCATGAATAGATTGATCAAAATAAGTTTAAATTGTTTTTATGTATATTAGATGTGCTCTATATACATACATGCTTACATGACTTATACAAACTTATTTTGACTATCCTATTCATGTATTGAAAAATCAAAGTTTGATAAAATACAATTTTGATTTTTGGTAAAAATGATAAGACACAAAAATAGTTCAAATTGCTTGATATTTGAGTTGAAATTTTTATCACATGTTTATATATCAATGCAAAATGGTAAAACTATTTTTGGGGAATTTTAGAAGTTTTTAAAAGAATTTTCAAAAATAATTTCAACCCCAGTTTCTGACCCAGGACTGTGGCTGACAGGTCTGGTCGGTCGACCGCAGGGTCGACCGTACCAAGGGCCGGTCGACCCTGCGGTCGACCGACGTGCACAGAGCTGTGCACATCTGGCAGTACAGTGGGCCGGCCAACCGGGCGATCGACCGGACCAGAGAGCTCTGCTCTCTGTATCTGGGCGGTCGACCGGGCGGTCGACCGGATTGCCCCAACGGTCAAAAATATGACCGTTGGCGGTCGACCGGGCGGTCGACCGCAAGCCTGTCAGGCTGCCAGATCAGCCTAACGGCTAGTTTTCTGTTTGGGCTATAAATACCCCATTTCTTAGGGGTTTTGGATAAGATTTTCTGAGCTAATTTTTCCCTACTCTCTAGTTTTAAAAAGAAGTTTTCAAAGAGTTTAAAGAGCAAAAAGTTTCATTTTGTTTGTTTTAAGTGTTTTGTTATTTTCAAAGGAAATAGGTGTTTGGGAAATTGTTTTATTGTTCTTCATATCAATATCTATTTGGTATTTTCCCAAGAGTATTTCTTTGATCAAAACACTTAGTTTTTTCACACTTGAGCTTATCATCTATCCTATTCTATTAGGATCTTGTTTTGTGGAAAAGAGGAAAGAGAGATTGTTTGAGGTTGTGGAAACCTCCAAGTTGTAAACACCCTTGCTTTTGTTGTATCCCTCTTTGGTAGAGGTTGATCGGGTGATTGGTTTGCTCCCTCTTTGGTAGAGGTTGAGGCTTGTGTTTGCTCCCTCTAGTGAGAGGTGGAGTTTGGTTGTAACCCTCTTTGGTAGAGGTGTTTGTTGTTGTTTGGCTACGGGCCTACCGCTCGGTTGTGAGGCGGTGTTTGAGAGAGGAGTTCGGTACTCCTATTGTTGTAACAAATCCTCCTCGGTGGAGGTTCCCTCGGTGGGAGATAGTGGATTGGAAATCCTTCTCAGTGAAGGCTGGGACGTAGAGCTAGGGGCTCGAACTTCGAAACATATCTTTGTGTTTGCGTTTGATCCATTGTCTCTTAACCCTCTCTTTTTTATTTGTGTTGTGCATAGCATTATTCATTTTGCCATATCATTCATATCTATTTGCTTGTGTTGTGCCTTGCTACTTTCATATTGCTATATCATTATATGCTTGGCTTGCTTGTGTGTGCCTCACTTATACTTAACCATAAGAGCTTCATATAGCACCTCAACCCATATCTAGGGAATCAAGAGGAGTTAGTCCAGAGCCCTTCACGGGGAATTCGGCTACACTTGTTGGTTGTATTAAGTGTATTGCAAAATTTGTTTTAGCTTTCGCATTTAGTTTCTAGATTAGCATTATCACCTATTCCACCCCCCCTCTAGGTGATTTATAATTGGTATCAGAGCCTACGCTCCTGATACTTAGGCTTAACATCCTAGGAGTGAGATCCTTATTTGCTAATCTACCATTTGCATTTGCACATTTGTTTGCTTGCACACATATAGTTTGGACCCATGGACTTCATGACCCCACCTATGTTTGACCCTTCCAACATCATTGTTTGGAAGACTAGGATGTCCGTTTATTTACTAACCCTAGGATATAAAGTTCACCTTGCCATTACCAAGGAATCCTACCTTAGTGATAGCAAGCATATAGGGGCCAATGCACAAGCCCTTGAGGCCATTAGAAGCACGCTACCTAAAGAATATCTTATGCATGTTTCTAATCTTGATTCCGCTTTTGCAGTGTGGAACAAGTTGACAACCACCATCACCTCCGAGCTTCAAATGCCAATCCAACAAGAGGAGGAGTCTAGTGGAGAATCCTAGCCACAACAATGCTTAATGATCCAAGGGAATGACTCCCTTGAGGTACACTCGGAAACCCACTTAGATGATGATGATGCTAGTTCTTCAAATGATTATGTTGATGCCCATGCCTTGAATGAAGAACTATCTCTTGTGTATGAAAAATTAATTGAAAAATATAAGACTTTGAAAAAGAAAAGTCTAGGAATTGAAAAAGAAAATAAAAGTTTGCGTTCTAGACTTGACAAGGTTTTGCAAGAAAAGGTTGAGGTCTATAATGAAAGGGATTCATTGAGATCTCAACTAGACCTTGCACTAAAAGAGAATAAATTTTTGAAAAATAAAAATGATTGTGAATCAATTTTGAAGAAAATGAAAATTTGTCTTCAAAAGTTGATTTTGTTTTAAAAGAGAATGTTGCTTTGAAAAATAAAATAATTTCTATTTTAAATGATTTAGATGTTTGTTTAAAGAAAAATGAATTTTAAAAATAAGATTGATGCACATGTTTGCCATGCTAGTGTAGTATCTCACACTTCACCTATTGCATGCCACACTTCTTCTTTGATTAATAATGATATATCCATGCTTAAGAAGAGTGTAGATTGTTTGAGCTCCACTTTGAGCCAATGTGTTGTGGGTCATACACGTTTGGAATCTTTGTTTCGAAAAAAACAAGTTCCATCCATTATGCATGCACACCCTTCACGGCATACACATGCTCCTCACAGACACCATAACACGATGTATGCTCATGTGTACACTTGTACACATTGTGGACGTAAGGGCCACCTTACTAAATTTTGCTTTGATAGATTACATGATGTAAATTTAGCAAATAATTTTGTTTGGGTTAGAGAAGGTACTAACCCTCATGGACCCAAAAAGAAATGGGTACCAAAGACCACCCCTCTTATGTTTGATGTAGGTGTGGACTCTCGCATGACGTGAGAGTAACAGTACCTTGGAGTGGATGCATTCCGAGCTTCATGGAGACTATTTGGATGCATCACTTTCAAGGGATGTTTGGTGGGGACCACCATGGTTTGGAGTACTAGAGAGGTGCCCTCATCGGTTTTGGTATCGATCTCTAACTCCCGTTTATTGTTTACATGCTTTTCATATCATTGTTTTAGCATGTTTTGATGTTCATAGATTATTATGTTAATACCATGTTTATTAGACTATTGACATACATGTATAGTATTGAGACACCCATGTTTAATATGGACTATTATTTTGTGTTCTCACCTTTGTTTAGCTATCATGTTTATCATAGCTCTAATAACATGTGGATTTACATAATAATCATGTTTATATTCATCATGTTGATTTATATCATGTTTTGATGCTTCATGATTTGAATATATGTTTAAATATTAGTTTTCATTAAGACTAGGTATATATTTGTGCATATAGTGGGTCACAAATAAATCTATATATGTTTGAGCTTGAATGCTTATTTGAACCCATTAGATGTGCTAGTATAGTCTAGTTTTGATGATCCATACATTTTAAACTTGTATTCCTAATTTTGGTTTTGTTTTATGATCATGTGTTTTCATTTCATGTACATGTCTATTTTGCCAAACCTTAAGATATACATGTATACCCCTTGAGTTATTTGCCTTTCATGTAAATCTATATATGGACTCAATTGTGTTTAGGGATATGTATGTATACTTCTTATATTGACAAATCATACATATACTGATTGGTAGTGAAAAGTGCATTTTTATCATTACATTTACCATCACATTTTCATATTTATTCATATAATCATGCACAATTAACTAATATTTTATTATTTAATGTGTGTAGGCCTTGAGAAATAAAATAAAGGAATAAAGCCTCAAAAGAAGCCCAAAAGCTCACATTCAAAGCCCAAGTGCAAAAGTGCAAATACCAATTGTCAAAAGTGCAAATACACAAGGGCCAAAGTTGCAAATATTAAAGAAGAGGGAAGGATAGACTTCTATTCAACCCTAAACACTTGCAGATGAGGATAAAAGCCAAAGAAGGAGAATTAAGATCACAAATTCGTGGATAAAAGATTTGGGATCTAGGTAACTTGATTCCCAAGTTATATCCAAATCCAAAGATGAAGAGCCTAGATTCAATTTCTAGAAGGATAAACCCAGATGGACAGACCAGAGGATGCCACGCGAGAAAGCGCGTGGCATTTGGCTACAAAAGTGCCGCGTTTCCGCGGCAAAATTCCCGTTTCCGCGGTAATCCTGACGCGGTTGGCGATGCGTTTTCGTTGAGGAGTTGTACTGGGACTCTACTTCCTATATCTCCTATAAATACCCCTGCAGAGCAACAGAGAAGGGGCGTCCAGAGGCAGAGCCAGAGGGCCAAATCTAGGGTTTAGGTTTTCTTCTTGTAGTTTAGATTTTCTTTCCTCCATTGTAATTTTTATTTTTTTACTTTTTGTAAAAACTGAGAGGAGATGATGTTCTCATGGAGGAAGGGATCTACTTGTACCGATGGTGACAGTCGGTGTAAGTTTTATTTTTCCACCATTGTTTAATAATCGAATCGAGGTTTGTTTTTGTTCTTTCATTATTTTTGTTTTTTTGTTCTTATTTAATCTTGTGTATCTCAGTATTTGCTTTCTTCTATTTTCTCTCTAATGTCTTGCCCACCATGAGAACCAACTGCTTCGAGACTACCTAGCCGAAGAAGAGCCCTTGATGGCCTATGGCGATGAATAGGTCTTCATAGTTGTCTTTTATTTCATAGTGTAGATTAAGAAGGCGGACGATCCTATACGCCATGCTTGTACGCCTTCCAAGAAAAGGTAAATCATCGCAACGGTTCAAAAGGTAAGCAGACTGAAGAGGTATGTGTTTCTTTCTTTCTTTCTTTCTTTAGTTTAGATTTCTATCTCTATCTCTCTCAAATTCTTTTCACCACACTTCCTTGTAAATACCATCATAACTAATAAAATAAATAAAAATTTTAGAGAATCTTACAAACGCTTCCATCGCTAGTCCCTCCCTGAGGATCACGACCCGCATAGCCTTGCTATAGCGGATTCGAATTGAGCACTTGCACACCTTTAATTCTCAGATCTAACATTTATATTTTGTGTGCATGAAAAAGTTCAATCAAAATTTTGGCGCCGTTGCCGAGGAGGGACGGTAAGTTTTTCTCTAAAAATAAAAAAAATTATTAACTAATTATTTTATTCTTTTCTGTTTGCAGGTTTGGAGAACAGAAAAACAGCCGCAGAAGTGGACATATAGCAACTCTGTGCCTCTGCCCTCGAAGGCAGAGCAGCAGAGCCTGTTACTTTGCCGTGCAAACGCGGCAATAGCCGCGGTTCCGCGGCAGTAGCAGTGAACTACTGATCAATTTTTCTGCAGGTTGCTGAAAATTGTAATATCTGCTTTCTGTTCTGTTAAAATTTGTTCTGTGATAACCCTGCTTACTGCTAATTAATTCAACAGTAAAATATTTGTTGTTAATGATAAAAATTGATTAGACGTTTGCATATTAGGCACGTGTCTTTTCAATTACTTTATTTTACTGTTGAAGAGTGCTGGAGCAAGGTACGTTCGCATTGCATGTAGAATAGGACTCATCTCTTGGTTGATTTTCATGCTTTGAGTGAATCTTATTTACATATCTTGTACACTTGCACAAAAATATCTTAAGGGCATAACCCATAAATAAGATAAGGTGGGGATTTCATCACCCTTCCTTAACCCAAAATCATATCCCAAGCACTCACTAACCCAATCCTAACTTAAAATTAGTAGACGTTGGCCCTAGGGACATCTCGGACTCAATAGGAGATTATCCTAAGGGGAACAATGTTGGAAGTTGACTCTTGCCAAATCAGTGTCTAGGAAAGGGATTGAGGGCCGAAAGCCCGAAGATTGGTGGTTATTTAATTAAGGAACGTCTTTGACGGAAAACCTCCCACCACTCTTGCCCTGACCTGGCTGATTAACTTGTGGTCAAAGTCTACACCCTACCTCCCGTGGACAGTCTAACCAGTTAGGAGTCGTCTAGGTCATAGGTCTACCCTAACTTAGGTTAGAATTTTTTCTTTTTTTTGTTTGCTTATTTGTTTTCTTTTTCTTTTGTTTGTGTTTGTGTGATATGGCATATAATAATTTTTTCAACTTTAATCCATATTACACACCTAATTCTTTTTCGGATATTACCAACCCGGCATATCACAACTTTGACCAACCTAGTGTGCCAGAATGGTCTTATCCGAATGAATATAACCCATACCCCCCATCTTATAACCATAATTTTTATACTTTCAACTCTTCACAGAGTTCATGGGGTTTTGATTCCCCCGAGTCCAATTTTCAACCGACTTGTCCTCCGTCTCCACCTTGTCCACAATATTTCCAAGAGTCATACTCTGATCCACCCATTCAGAATAGAATACCATCTATCGGGAAATGATAAGTATGCATGAGTCCAAGCAACAATTACCATCAATCGCAGACATGATTATGCGTGAGTCCACCGACTTACAACTTCATCACGATTACACTTCATCCTTTCAAGTCTAATCACAACATGATGAACCTATCAACTATGAAAGGATGCTTGCAGCCATGACTCAGGCTAGATTAGCCCGTGATAGTGAAATAGATCTGATGGTTCAATCTTTACGTTCTCACCGTTCGGCCATTTCTGCTTTTGCTGACCACTCTCTTAGAGCCGACGAACCAAGTTGCTTTGGACAACAAGATTCTAATTCAGTGCCATCATGTGAACTTGCCGAAACTTCAAATTTTGATAACTTGGCAAGTTTTTCCGTTCCTGAAATAGAACTTGAACATGAATATGATCATGATCTTCCACTCGGTGATTCAATTTTATTTCCTGATTCAATAATGACTCCGGTGTCTCCACCTGATTTCACTTTTCCCGAGTCAACATTGGATCCTGTTCCAATTCATCATGAAATTGAGTCACCCATTTTTGATGATCATATTGAACTTGACCAATTGTGCATTTTGAAAGTCCCATGGATAAATTGGCAAGTTCTCATTTTTATGAAATTGAACCCAATGAGATATGTGACCTAGATTCTCAAATCTGTGATCAAGTTCAAATTCCCGAATCATTGTTGACTCCTGTTTTGTTACCCGACTTAGGTAATATTTTAGAGTCAGTCTTGATTCCCACACCTATCATTCCTGAACTTGAATCACCAATATTGAGTCACATTCTATTATGGAAGAATATTGTGGACTTGAGCTTCAACTTATTGATTTGGACCCACTTCCTGAACCTAGCCCGACTCCTGAACCCTTACTTGATTTAAGTTTCTTTCCTGAGTCGGTATTCGTTCCCATACTTCCCACGTCCAAGTCAATAATTCCATCTTTTCATACTCCATTTTGGGACAAGGAGGTTGACACAATTGACTCTGAAAATAATTATGAATTATGGAAATTTGATGGGGTGAAAATTTTAAAAAATGATAATACATACATTTTAGTGGGTTATGTAAGGGAAATTTCTGGCGGGTTCCACCAAATATTATGTTATCTTGATTGGGTAGCAACGCTTGGCCCAATTAGACCACCACCGGAACCACCACCTTAAGGTAATTTCTGCCTTCCCTTGTTCTTTTTCATGCATATATGCATTCATTCATACATTGAGGACAATGCATGAGATAAGTGTGGGGGTGGGCTTTACTAACATACTAACATAGGTAGAAACTAACAAAAATCTGCTTAAAAAAAAACTTATAAAAAGGACAATATTTTGACTTATCTTTTGAAAGAAATCTAAGTTAGTCTTAAGAATTAGGAAAATCATGATTAGGATTTCTAAAAACTTGGTCAAAATAAATAAATTGTTGAATTTTTAAGTATAGGAGGAGAAATTGAATAAGTAGTTAGTCTTAATTTTTACCTTAATGAAATGTGCATACCTAATGCATATATAGGATTCTAAGACAAAGACCCTTGTGCCTCATAAAAAAAATGTCTTAAAAAAAAATTTCACCAATTAAGCTGGATACATGTGCCTCAAGAAGCATAAGTATTCACGCCTAAAGGTGAGTAATAAATAAAATAAAGCCCTTAGTTTTGTGGCCTAGTTCACTCGAATTTGAGTCTGCGGGGTGTTTTCTCACCTGGTGCCCTAAAGCCGACCGGTTTAGGAGCCACCGACTTTAAGTTCGCTACATGGGTGGATTAGAAAGCCTAAAAGACTAAGAAATATAATATATGTATTAACACATCTAATAATCAATTAGTTAGGTATGAGGGCCTCAAGAAGCCTTGATGCTTACACGAAAGAAAATTAGATGAGTTATACATATTAAAAAAAAGAGAAAAAAATAAAGAGGCATGAGAGTCCAAGTCAAGGAATTCCTAGTAAAAATTCATAAGGATGCATATGATTTTTGGTAACGAAAAAAACTATACACAAAATTCAATTTTGATCCTTACTTAAAAATGAAAACATTTACTTTATAAAGACTAAGTCTAAGAATGAATAAAAATGATAATCCTAAAATCTTATAGATTACTTAGTCTTTGCAAAAGTATTTCAAATATTTTCCATTTTATGGATTTTGTGGGTGTAATCCGCTGAAAACCCTCACGAGACAACACTCGTCCTCTAGGGTAACCTAGGGTTTAACGGCTTGTTGCACATGCCAAGTGCAACCGTGATTCCTACGAAAGTGAGTTAGGTTAGATTAATTTTTCTTTTCTTTTTCTTTTTCTTTGATTTTTACTCGAGGACGAGCAAAAAGATAAGTGTGGGGGTGTGATTGGTAGTGAAAAGTGCATTTTTATCATTACATTTACCATCACATTTTCATATTTATTCATATAATCATGCACAATTAACTAATATTTTATTATTTAATGTATGTAGGCCTTGAGAAATAAAAATAAAGGAATAAAGCCTCAAAAGAAGCCAAAAGCCCACATTCAAAGCCCAAGTGCAAAAGTACAAATACCAATTGTCAAAAGTGCAAATACACAAGGGCCAAAGTTGCAAATATTAAAGAAGAGGGAAGGATAGACTTCTATTCAACCCTAAACACTTGCAGATGAGGATAAAAGCCAAAGAAGGAGAATTTAAGATCACAAATTCGTGGATAAAAGATTTGGGATTTAGGTAACTTGATTCCCAAGTTATATCCAAATCTAAAGATGAAGAACCTAGATTCAATTTCTAGAAGGATAAACCCAGATAGACGGACCAGAGGATGCCACGCGAGAAAGCGCGTGGCATTTGGCTACAAAAGTGCCGCGTTTCCGCGGCAAAATTCCCGTTTCCGCGGCAATCCTAAGGCGGTTGGCGATGCGTTTTTGTTGAGGAGTTGTACTGGGACTCTACTTCCTATATCTCCTATAAATACCCTGCAGAGCAACAGAGAAGGGGCGTCCAGAGGCAGAGCCAGAGGGCCAAATCTAGGGTTTAGGTTTTCTTCTTGTAGTTTAAATTTTCTTTCCTCCATTGTAATTTTTATTTTTTTCCTTTTTGTAAAAACTGAGAGGAGATGATGTTCTCATGGAGGAAGGGATCTACTTGTACCGATGGTGACAGTCGGTGTAAGTTTTATTTTTCCACCATTGTTTAATAATCGAATCGAGGTTTGTTTTTGTTCTTTCATTATTTTTATTTTTTTGTTCTTATTTAATCTTGTGTATCTCAGTATTTGCTTTTTTCTATTTTCTCTCTAATGTCTTGCCCACCATGAGAACCAACTGCTTCGAGACTACCTAGCCGAAGAAGAGCCCTTGATGGCCTATGGCGATGAACAGGTCTTCATAGTTGTCTTTATTTCATAGTGTAGATTAAGAAGGCGGACGATCCTATACGCCATGCTTGTACGCCTTCCAAGAAAAGGTAAATCATCGCAACGGTTCAAAAGGTAAGCAGACTGAAGAGGTATGTGTTTCTTTCTTTCTTTCTTTAGTTTAGATTTCTATCTCTATCTCTCTCAAATTCTTTTCACCACACTTCCTTGTAAATACCATCATAACTAATAAAATAAATAAATTTTAGAGAATCTTACAAACGCTTCCATCGCTAGTCCCTCCCTGAGGATCACGACCCGCATAGCCTTGCTATAGCGGATTCAAATTGAGCACTTGCACACCTTTAATTCTCAGACCTAACATTTATATTTGTGTGCAGGAAAAAGTTCAATCAAACCTTGAAATGAAATTTGTTTTAATGAAAATTTAGTTATTCATGTTTTCCATGTGTTTATGTTTAATTTCATGTATATGTCCATTTTATCCAAATTATTGTTATACATATACATCTCTTTGAGCCACGTGCCTTCATGCATATATCTTTGTGGACTCGTTGTGTTTGGATATGTATGTATACTTTAATTTGTATAGGACATACATATACCTTGAAGATTAAATAGTTTTGATGATTTTCATGTTTTCATGTTTCAAGGAATATTGAGCTTATTGTCTATCTTTCATGATTATGATCTTCACATCTTATTTGTACACTCACATTTATTGTTTACTCATGTTTTGTTTTTCATGAGTCATATTTATGCTTAATTGACTTGAGTGTTTGATATCATGTGGATTTCTTATTTCATGAAAAATAATTTTGTTTTATTCCTTGCTTGAAGGATTTCGTACTAGTTAACAAGTTTTCCATTTAACTAGTTCGTATTCTTCTTATGGTAGAGATTTTCAAACATACATTATTTTCAAATCTATTTTGAAAACCCATACCTTCCAAGGGCGGTTGGATGGGAGATCATGCTCATGTATGCTTTATAGTGAAAATCATTTAAAATCTTGAACATGATTGGGTGGTAGTTATATAATGTATACACTTGATCATTATTGTTATTTCAATTGGTATCATTGGATTCTTTCATTGGTATCAATTTTGACTTTTATTGTATATTCATATATTTACGTATATGTATGCTTGCATTTCAAAGAATATCAATTTCAATTGGCATCTACTTTTCATACATATATATGTTTGTGTTTATGCTAAGCTTGAGTCTCAATTTTCTTTCAATTGATTAGTTTTCAATTGCTTTTCAATTGGTATCTCAATTCAAGCCTACGCATTATTTTAGTTGGTATTTCATAAAGAGGGAGAAAATTCGATTTTCATATTTCAATTGGTATTTTGTTTTCCACTCCCACACTTTATGATTAAAAGTTTTTATTCAAAACATATGATATCAAAATCAAATTTGTTATATGTTAAAAAGAATAATACTTTTAATTGGTATCAAATTTGTTTTATTGAGAAAATTCGATTTTCAATTGAGAAAATTCAAAATTTTGTTTAAAGAAAATAGTCAAAAGTTTTGATTTGTATTGCCTATATGCAAGGAGAGCTTAACATCTCTTTTACATATAGATTCATGATGAGTGTATCTTGTATTGAAGAGCTTGACAACTTCTTCCTTATATGGTACACGTGTGTAGGGGGAGCTTCACATCTCCTCTTATGCATTGCATAGTGTACGTTATGTGAATTAGGGCTTGTCATCCCTCCTTCATGTAATGTATCTATGTAGGGAAGCTTCACATCTTCCTCTTCATGAATGTATATCGCATATACCATTTATTTTATTGATCGATATTTACTTTCAATTGGTATCAAGATGCTACTTTGACATATTTTCAATAATATCTTAATTGATTGTCACCCCTAATTGGTTCTGTTTTTGTTTTAGACAAAAGGGGGGAGAACATTGTCTTTATTTACCCCTTATTGATGATTGTTTCTTTGTATTAAAAAGGGAAAAATATTTTGTCTTGTTTTGATTGTTTACCCCTTTGTTGATGATTGACAAAAAGGAGGAGAATTATTTGAGAGTTTAACATGCATATATAGAGAAGATGTTTTTTTTTTTATATGCATGATTGATACATTTTTTTATATATGCATGTTTATGTTTTGCATATATTATGTTTAATTTAGTTTAATTTTATTGGTATCTAGAGCATGTTTTATTTTTGAACATTTCATTGGTATCTAGAGCCTTTTATTGTTTATGCATATATATGCATTCATGTTAAGAGCCTTCATTGCATATTCATTATGTTTATTTGTTTATGCATGAGTTAAGGGGGAGCTTCTTTGAAGCTTAACTTTAATCCATGCATATATAACTCCATGAATTTTGTCATCATCGAAAAGGGGGAGATTGTTGGCCCGAAGGCCTTCCTCTCTAGTTTTGATGATGATTAACTTATGTAGTTATGTTTACAAATTATCTTGTGATTTTAGCTACAGATCATTGATATAGATATTAGTTGGTGATTGCTTCAAAAAAAGGAGTTTGGAAGCCTTCACTTGGTGATTCCCGAGCCCGAGCGTCAAGATCATTCATAGCCTTGCTCATTGGATCACGGAGTTTGGACCGAGTCTACTTGAAGATGGAAGATCGTCAAGAAGACTTAGATATCCTAGTTTAGTTTAGTATGTTTTAGATCCATGTGTAAAGCTTAGTATAGTTGATATGCTCAAGTGCACAACACACACGTTTTATGTTTGGGTTTGGTTTTCATGAATAGATTGATCAAAATAAGTTTTAAATTGTTTTTTATGTATATTAGATGTGCTCTATATACATACATGCTTACATGACTTATACAAACTTATTTTGACTATCCTATTCATGTATTGAAAAATTAAGTTTGATAAAATACAGTTTTGATTTTTGGTAAAAATGATAAGACACAAAAATAGTTCAAATTGCTTGATATTTGAGTTGAAATTTTTATCACATGTTTATATATCATGCAAAATGGTAAAACTATTTTTGGGGATTTTTAGAAGTTTTTAAAAGAATTTTCAAAAATAATTTCAACCCCAGTTTCTGACGCAGGACTGTGGCTGACAGGTCTGGTCGGTCGACCGCAGGGTCGACCGCACCAAGGGCTGGTCGACCTGCGGTCAACCGACGTGCACAGAGCTGTGCACGTCTGGCAGCACAGTGGGCCGGCCGACCGGGGCGGTCAACCGGACCAGAGAGCTCTGCTCTCTGTATCTGGGCGGTCGACCGGGCAGTCGACCGGATTGCCCCAACGGTCAAAAATATGACCGTTGGCGGTCGACCGGGCGGTCGACCGCAATCCTGTCAGGCTACCAGATCAGCCTAACGGCTAGTTTTCTGTTTGGGCTATAAATACCCCATTTCTTAAGGGTTTTGGATAAGATTTTCTGAGTTAATTTATCCCTACTCTCTAGTTTTAAAAAGAAGTTTTCAAAAGAGTTTAAAGAGCAAAAAGATTCATTTTGTTTGTTTTAAGTGTTTTGTTATTTTCAAAGGAAATAGGTGTTTGGGAAATAGTTTTATTGTTCTTCATTTCAATATCTATTTGGTATTTTCTCAAGAGTATTTCTTTGATCAAAACACTTAGTTTTTCCACACTTGAGCTTATCATCTATCCTATTCTATTAGGATCTTGTTTTGTGAAAAAGAGGAAAGAGAGATTGTTTGAGGTTGTGGAAACCTCCATGTTGCAAACACCCTTACTTTTGTTGTATCCCTCTTTGGTAGAGGTTGATAGGGTGATTGGTTTGCTCCCTCTTTAGTAGAGGTTGAGACTTATGTTTGCTCCCTCTAGTGAGAGGTAGAGTTTGGTTGTAACCCTCTTCGGTAGAGGTGTTTGTTGTTATTTGGCTACGGGCCTACCCTTCGGTTGTGAGGCGGTGTTTGAGAGAGGAGTTCGATACTCTATTGTTGTAACAAATCCTCGTCGGTGGAGGTTCCCTCGGTGGGAGATAGTGGATTGGAAATCCTTCTCGGTGAAGGCGGGGACGTAGAGCTAGGGGCTCGAACCTCGAAACATATCTTTGTGTTTGCGTTTGATTCATTGTCTCTTAACCCTCTCTCTTTATTTATGTTGTGCATAGCATTATTCATTTTGTCATATCATTCATATCTATTTGCTTGTGTTGTGCCTTGCTACTTTCATATTGCTATATCATTTATGCTTGGCTTGCTTGTGTGTGTGCCTCACTTATACTTAACCACAAGAGCTTCATATAGCACCTCAACCCATATCTAGGGGAATCAAGAGGAGTTAGTCCAGAGTCCTTCACGGGGAATTCGGTTACACTTGTTGGTTGTATTAAGTGTGTTGCAAATTTGTTTTAGCTTCCGCATTTAGTTTCTAGATTAGCATCATCACCTATTCACCCCCTCTAGGTGATTTACACAACCACCTCTACACAAGAGGTAAGGCACAAAGTCAAAACAACAATCACCTCTACAAGAGGGATAAAGGCACAAAGCCGAACTCAACCACAATCACCTCCACATAAGAGGGATAGCCACAAACCCAAAACTCAATCACCTCTACACTAGAGGGATAGGCACAGAGCTAGAGCAAAGGAAAGATTACAACTTGGTGATCACAATAGACCACAAACAACTCTTGGTGATCACAATAAATCACAAATAATATTTTCCACAAAAACAGATCCTATATATAGGATTAGATATGGTAGCTCAAGTGTGAGAAAACAAGGTCTTTGAAAAATAAAACACAAAGAAAAACTTTGGAAAAAATATAAGATAGATATCAAAGGAAAGATCAAAATAATTTTCCAAAGACTCTCTTTTCTTTGATTTTTCCAACCCTTGAAGACAAATAAAAGATAAATCTTTTAGCTCAAAAGCTCTTCTAAAACTTGCTAAAAAACTCTTGTAAGATGGGAAGAGAAGCTCTAAAAAATCTTGTTGAAAACTGCTCAAGAGATGGCTTATTTATAACCTCTCAAAAATTCTAGCTGTTGCAGCCAGAAATGTCCAGATACCCTTCCGGTCGACCGGCCCGACGGTCATATTTCTGACCGTTGTGCCTCCAGTTGACCTCCCGGTCGACCGGGCACAGCATGTCTCTCGACCACCCGGGTCGACCGGCAGTACCCGAGAGTGGGGTACTTCAAGTCGGTCAACCGCGAGGTCGACCGGCCTACTTGGCTGATCCTTGTGCACGTTTCGTTTATATCGGTCGACCACTCCGGTCGACCGACCACTGGTCCGGTCGACCGCCAGCAGATCTGGCAGGGATTTCAGGTTAGAAAACTTAGTTATTTTAATTCTAATAAAATCTCATAAATACTCATAAATTCCACAAAAATAAGTTCTTGTAAGATATTTGAGACCAAAAATTAACACATATTACAAACTATTCGAATTATTTTTGTGATATAAAATATTTGGTATTAAACAAAAATCGTATTTTTCGAGAACCAAACTTTGAAATGAAAATCTGATTTTTTTCAAACTTGTATAATTACAAAAACAAGATATTTAAACTCTTTTGAAGCATATTGTATATGGATAGAATCCAATGCACATGTAATAATATATCTATATTTTTGACATAAAATCCAAATAGGTTTTGTTTAAATACAAAACTCCAAACCCATGAAATAGAACCTCAAAATATGTTTTTCCAAATATGTGAAGCACAGATGTATATAGATGAAATCCAATATATATTAAACCATGTAAACTTGTTTTGATTCTATTTATTCATGAAAATCATATATATGTATATTCGAAATCCAAAACCCGGTTAAACCGAAAACCAAACATATTGAACTGTGTGTGTGAACTTGAACATATCAACACTATCCATCTTTACACAAGATCTAAATAAACCGAAATCTTCTTGTCGATCCTCGTCTTCAAGACGACTCGATCCAAATACGATCCAAAGAGATTGACTCCATCCCGATTGCTAGATGCGATCTTGACGCGCAAGCTCTTGAATTTACATGTGTTAGCTCCAAAACTCCTTTGTTGAAGCTAAGCACCTACTAAAATCTAAAACTATATAAACACAAGATCATTAGTATTATAATTGCATGAGTAATCATTATCAAAACTAGAGTGATGGGCCTTTGGGCCAACAATATATGTGTGTGTACATGTGCGCGTGTGTGTATATGCGTGTGTCTGTGTGTATGCATGACTGTCAAAAATCAGGTAAAAGAATAAAATACCACAATACATGCCACAAAAAATTTTGAGATGGATTTACAAGCATGCACATGAATTTCATGATTTATCCCATTTGTTTAAAATTATAATAATTTGACACCGTCTTCGCACTCACACGGTTCTACTCAGTGCCTTCCTCCGATAATACCCCATCTTTGCACCCGTCAGTTTCACCCGGTCCCTTCTTCCAATAATGTATAAACATAATGTAATAAACAACACACAACATTCTTAATTAATGATCATTACTAACTTATAATAATGACAACATGAAATATTCTCAGGTTACTACCATGAATGAATTTCACAAACTTGTAATAACTATTAACATTCAACATTCGTTAATGTGAAGGAGTATCATCAATTTGCAGATTTATCATAATTCACATGTAACATACAAAGGCTAGTAACCAATTCTCATTAATATCTCGTTCAAAATGACACACATGCTTACAACCATCAAACTTATGTATATATATACTTATAGAGCTAGCAACCATTTACATAATTATATATTCATGAGACAATTTCTTTCTTAATTTATCACTATTAGTGATAATTGAATTTCAACATGTACTAACATCTCATTTTCAACCATCCAAATATGGTTCTAGGGTTTAAAAGTTTTACTCACTTTTTTGTTGTGATCCCACGAGTATTTGATTTGAGCTGCCGGCACCAAACTTTCCTAACCAAACACATAATCACTATTTTAACATCTCATTTCACCTTATGGGTTCAGTAATGTCATAATAATTCTAATTATGCTAATTACTCAAATTATAACATGAATTAGTTTAAAATCTCACCTAATACACGCGATTCAAGCCCGGGTCTGTGATTCCTCTTTTTGGTAATGATTGATTGGATGTCCAACTAGTGAGCATGAGGATTTGAAAAGTAGTTGATTGCAGAGAGAAGCTAGAGGAATGTAACTATGTGGTAAAATTTTTGGTTAAGACTTGCTTTTGTGAAACAAAAGAGAAGGAAAGCTAAGGAGAGAGGAAGAGAGAGAGAGAGAGAGAATGGGTAAAAGTGAGAACTTCATAAGGTTTCTTTTACTTCAACTTGGCCCCTTCGCGGCCACCGGCCTGATAGAGGGAATGAGAAAGGAGAAGAGGGAGAGGAGCTTGGGGAGGAAGAAGATGAAGAGAAAATGAACCCTAAACAAAATGAGGCTTCATGTAGATCTCTCTCTTGCATGAAATTTCCATCAAATGCCACTTGGCATTTGATCCACAATTTCCTCATTCCCCTTACCTCCCATAGCTCTCTAAAATAATCCCATAGTACAAATGAAAATATCTCATGTATTATACTAGTAGGTATATCTATGTATTTCATTATATTGCACATGTATATACTTATTCATATACATTCTTATACATTCATATACACATGCATATAGCACCAAAATTAATACTCATTATCTACAAGTATCTAATATATATCTCTATATGAAATTATTTACTTCAAGGCTTATTAAATTTTGATTTAATCTTATTATGTGATTACTAATTTAGTTACCTTGATTTAACTCAAAAATCAATATACAAGTTATTAATTCATGATTAAATAAGATGTGTTTTACAGCTCTGTTGGTGATGGTCATCTCGATGGGGTCTGCACGGCTAGCAGTGACCCGAGGTAGTTAGCCCCGCAATCGCGCTCGGAGAGAAAGAAGTTTGGAACGGCGACGAGGCGGAGGTTGGCAGGAGCATGCTGCCGACGGTGATGAGGTGGAGCCACTCGTTGGTGATGATGAAAGAGGTTATGGGAGGAGGACTAGAGTGTGTGGGAGAGGGTGAGCATGGGGTTGACGTGGCCATGACCCCGGGAATTGGACGACTGTTATATGTAGGAGGACGGTGGTGGTGTCCATTTGGGAGCTGGTCAAACACACACACACACACACACACACACACACACACACACACACACAGTTACATCTTAGTCCATTGAGATTTGATGGAGTCTTTCAAAAAAAAGTCTAACCCGATGTCATCCACTTTACTGCCAGCAACAGCGCAGTTGCGACTGTAGAGGAGGAAGGAAGAGAAGACGGAATGGAAAGTTTATTAAAGGGATCTCACAAAAACATAACAGAAAAATTAAGACAAATACTCTTTTGGTTCTCTTAAACTTATTGTGTGGTGTAACTTAATATTTATTTAAAAAATTGGAGGACAATTGAGCAATTAAGATGATTTAGGGGGTTAATTTTAAAAATATAGAAGATAGGGGTAGATAATGAGAAAGACATATATGAAAATTTATATGCAACATATATTCATGCTAAACTACCTTAGATAAAGGGTTTTTTTTCCTGTGCTATTATTGCTATATATTATTGAGTAATAAACATCTTCTAAATCTAAATGAAGAAAAAAATTATATTCACAATCGAAATATCACAACTATGGTCTGCTTCTTTTTTTCTCCATCATACTCTCAGACCTCTTGGACCTTCTAATTGACTTTAATGACCCTTACCACATATAATCAACTGCAGCTGGGAGAGATGTATCTGATAAAGACATTAATTATTATTATTGTTTATTATCTACTCATCTAAAAATCCAGATTCTTTATGTGTGTCATCCATGCCATCATGATGGGCAATCCGGCCCTTTCCAAGGTCAACACATACTCAAAGGAATCATGATAAAACCCAAAAAAAGAGTAAAAGTTACAGTTAAAAGTAAATCTTCTCACCATAAAAATCTACAAAAATATATTAAATTGTAGATAATTTTTAGTCCAGAGTCTCTCTACTCATATATACTAGTGACTGGTTTTTCTCTAGTGCGATTATTTAAACCCCCAAAGAAGTTAATATTTTCTTAAATAATTTTACCCTCAAATGAAAATTCTAAAATATAGAATTAATTTTTCAAATATTACTATTATGAAACTAAGGGAAATTTTAGAGGAATAAGAGTAAAAAGTCAAGAGAAATTGTTCTCCAACATGTGTGTATTTCATTCTTCTTTGTAACCTCTATTTATAGGCATGTGAGCATAAGTTACAAGAAAGATGGAGAGGCCATCCACTATATCATGCATTCATAATATGCATTTATAAGAGAGAAGTTGAAGAATCCATCCACTAATTCATGCATTCATAACATGTATTTATAAGGAAGAATGTGAAGAGGTATGGTGGTCATCCACTATTTTATGTATTTGCAACACTCCCTCTTGGATGTCATGTATTTACAACACTCCCTCTTGGATGTCCACCATCCATGAATATGGCTCATTAAAACCCTCGCCAGTAAAATCCAGTGGGATAAAATCTGAACTAAGAAAAACAATACATATTCATATGTACCTGGTGAGCGTGTGACACTGCCTCATTAAACCTTGCCCAGAAAAATTTAGTGGGATAAAAAGATGGACAAAGAAAAAAAGTACAGTGTGTAGACCTACTGATGGCATGCTCCCTCTGATGAGATAAGCTCTACTTTCAGTATGTTACATCTCTGAGGCGGCACATTCTAATTTTATGTACCAGCTTCTTAAATGTCAATGTCGGCAACACTTTGTGAATAAATTTGCTAGATTTTCACTTGACCGTTTTGTTGAATATCGACATTGCCTCTCTTATGGAGCTCATGTGTGTCGAAAAACTTCGGTGATATGTGTTTGATCTTGTCTCCTTTAATGTAGCCTCCTGTAATTTGTGCAATACAAGAAGTATTATCTTCAAAAATTTTGTTGTAATATCTTTTGTTGAAGACAATCCACATGATTTTCGAATATGCTGGTGTACGATATTTCCTGATTCGATTCATACCCTATTTCCTATCCCATATCATAACACACGTGCAATTTATGTTAGTCAATATATTAGGTGTGTCTAATAGGTGCACTAAGTTGTAAAGGTCGGTGGGACCTGGTACTACTCTCTAATTAGGGTTAGGGGCATTATGAGAAGGCTACTAATCAAAGGATTATATATAGAGAGGAAGTCCTCTCTGCAGCCAGGCATTATTCTCCACCCATAGGAGGCTAGGTTTAGCAGAGAGAAGGCTCTCCATCTCGTTCCCTACTGCGAAGATTCAGATCTGGGTATAGTTCAGCATCCTTCAATAGTTCATCATCCTTCGAAAGGTATGTTATTTAAAGCTCCATCTCAAGATCCATTATACATGATATTGATATCTATGCAGAGAGGCAATTGATCCTGTTTTATTTATGTTAAATTCTAACAAGTGTATTAGAGCCTTGCTATGCTATCTATGTTTTAGGATCTAATCATGTATGATTATTATTAATTTTGGTTGAGAAGTATTATGTTGTAACTCTGAATCAAAAAGGATAGATCGAAAGAGATGAGGACTGCTGAGGGATTAATTTTGAGTATGGTTGCTTTTCTTTTAGGGTTTTAAACAATTTATTTTGTTTCCTTCTTCCTGCTTTTTTAAAGAGGCTGATGTTATTGGGAGGATCTAGTTTTATTTATTTTTTAAAATTATTTATTGGCCTTTAGACGCGAATTTTGAGGAATTGATTATTTTTCGATTATTGAATTGATTATTTTTGGATCATATCTTCGTATGCTTTACCTATGGTATTTCAAATTTAATCTTTTCAAAGATAAAAATTATCCATAGAGTCCCTTGTGACAATTGATTTTGGTAGATGAACACTATGTTGGCCCAAAGGCCTTTCACTCTAGTTTTGATGATGATTAAAACTCATGTAGTTATGTGTACTAATTATCTTGTGATTTTAGTTTCAGTTTATTAATCAAGATATTAGTTGGTGTTTAGCTTCAACAAGATGAATTGGAAGCTTGCACATGTTGATTCAAGAGCCCGCGCATCAAAGATCATTCATTGCACTTGCTCGGTGAATCAAGAGTTTTTGGATCGAGCCGACTTGGAGATTGCGCTCTAGCTTGGAGATTGCGCTCTACAAGAAGACTTAGGTATCCATAGTTTTAGTTTGGGTTTAGATCCTAATTGTAAAGATTAGAATAGTATGATAAGCTCAAGTTCACAACACACACCTTTCATGTTTTGATTTTCGGTTTTAGGTTTAACCGATCTTGGTTTTCATGAATAGATTTTCTATCAAAACAAGTTTACATGGTTTATGTATATTAGATTTGTTCTATATACATGCATGCTTCAATTGTTTAGACAAACTTTGTTTGATAATCTATTCCATGTGTTTTATGTTTTGGTATTTACAACAAAACATATTTTTGGAAATGACAAAAATCATGATATATATATGTTTCTTGTATATTGAATTTCTATTCATATACAATATGCTTCAAAGTGTTTAAATATCATATTTTGTATCATGGATGAGTTTTAGACAATGTGTATTTTCTATTCAAAATACAAGGTTTTAGAAAATACGATTTTTGTTTTTTGGTAAAATTTCTATGACACAAAAATAGTCAAATATGTTTGAATTTGTGTTAGGATTTTTAACACAAGTTTGTATTTCAATATAAATGATAAAACTATTTTTGTAGAATTTTAGAGATTTTGTGGGATTTATTATAATATTTTTCCCCAGATTTCAGACCTGTTTTTGTCTGCCAGGCTTTTCCGTCGACCGGTACGGTCGACCGCAACAAAGAAGCCAGTCGACCGTTCCGGTCGACTGACGTGCACGGATACGTGCACGCAGGCTGACACTGCATCCGTCGACCGAAGCGGTCGACCGACAGAGAGCTGTTTGCTCTCAGGTATTTTCGGTCGACCGAGGCGGTCGACCGGTAGCCACAACGGTTCAATATTTGACCGTTGGGGCGGTCGACCGTCCCGGTCGACCGGAAGGCTATTTCTGGCAAAAGTTCTGTCAACGGCTATTTTTTTAATTGCCTATAAATACCCCATTGAGAGAGGTTTTCTCTAAGATTTTTTGTGCGAATTTTTGCTGATTCTCTGGTGTTTTCAAAGCAATCAAAAGAAGTTTTTGAGCTTGAATTGAACAATCCATTTGGTGTTTTCATTAGGGTTTGGAAAATCAAAGAAAGGGTTTTTGGGAAAGAATTTTGATTGAACTATTCTATCTTGATTTCTTGATTTTTCCCAAGGATTTTCTTTGTGATTTCTGATTTCCATTCCTTTGGTTTTCTCCACACTTGAGCAAATTCTACTATCTATATCTATAGGTTATTTGTGTGGAAGAAGAAGTTGTTTGTGGTTGTTGTTGTGACCACCAAGTTGTAACCCAATCTTTTCTTAGCTTTGTGCTTTGGGTTGTATCCCTCTAGTTGAGAGGTGATCCTTATATTGGTTGGTGATTGGGAGTTTGTTGTATTGGTTGGGAGTTTGCCTCAAGGAGGAGGTTGTGATTGTTGGAGTTTGCCTCAAGGAGGAGGTTGTGTTTGTTGGCTTGGAGTGGAGCCTCAAGAAGGAGGTTGTACTTGTAAAGAGAGGAGTTGGGTACTCCTTGTGAGAGTTCTTGGTGAACGAGCTAGTGGATTAGAAATCCTTCGTGTGTCGAAGGCGGGGATGTAGAGCTGGGTGCTCGAACCTCGATAACATATTATTGTGTTTGCGCTTGATCCATTGGCTCTCTCTCTACTCTCTCTTTACTTTGTGCCTTGCATTTATTTACATTGCTCATTCATATTTGCTTGGCTTGGTTGTGTGCATCACTTGTTGATAGCACTTGAGTGTAATTTGCATTAAGTTTTTAAAATTCCGCATTTAGTTCATAGATTAGCATTGTCACCTATTCACCCCCCCTCTAGGTGACTTTTCACACTAAATATGTTTGTTTGGGTGGGGAATTTTTCCTATCTTAGTTGTCTTTTAGTTTAAAAAAATCTCTTATAATATTATCTCTGATTTTGATAATAAATAACGAAGTTATTGACTGAGACTGGTAGATTGGATAATTTTATCTAAAAGATATGAATCCCAATGAGTAGTTGATTTGCTTCTGCAAGAGAATATTCTCTCTCAGGTTGGATTTTCTGAATTTACGGGAAATTATTCTAGAGTTTCATGTGAAGGATATGAAAATATCTTGGCAATTTTTAAATTATCTATTTACGAGAACTATATTTGAGTTTTAAATATTATCTATACATGAGTATTTTAAATTGCAACAATTTTGTATTTCTCGGAGATTTTCATTTAAAAATTTTATTAAAAATTTTGATCTCTTTGAATCCGAATAAAAAATTTTACCAATTATATTCATCAAATAATTAACGGGCGTCAAGTATTCTCCTATCATCTTTTGTGCATGTAAGTAAGATGAATTTTAAATGTCAATAAAAAAGATAAGTTTCTCTTCTTTTATTAAGATATCTTCAGAGATACACATACTTTAGTGTTCAAATTAAAAAAAAAGGCAGTGATATTCTTCAGTGTCCAAAGTGTTTGTTTGAACTGGATGCATATGGCAAATTTGAAGATTTTATTTTGTATTTTATTTATGTGTTTCAATATTAAATTTGGACCCTATTAGTGTTCTATTATGTGGGTTGTCAATCTACATTGTTTTCTTAAAAAATTGTGGAGATTTTCAACTATGATTTTCTGGAGATTTTCAAATTATGATTTTGTGACTGAAACATAAATGGTATTAAATAGCATATTGATTAAATATATGGTACAGCCGCAATGATAATCATGGTGACTAGACATTTCATGTCTTATTTATCCATTTGGTTATGAATTCTCAGAGGTATGGCTATTTGGCCATTTGTTTACTTACAGTTTAAAATTCCTCTATTATGAATTGTTCAAGTTGAGAATCATAGTATAGCAAATCCAATTTATATTATTTGGGGACTTGTATTGAGATGTTGAATTTCATCTAAGTTTAGCTTCTCTTGTATGATTAGATGTATTTGAAATATTAATTGTTGCTATTTCAAATCATGTAATGCCATGAACGATGAGATTCACATACTCTGCGAGTGAACTAATTCAAATCTTAAATAGCAAAATTTGATCTGCAGATACAAGTATATTTAAAATTCAGTATATACAATCATAATTTTCTTTTTAAGTTTATATAAGTTTCCTATTAGTTTCGCATAAGTTCATGAAAGTATTATTATCCTATATAATCGACACCCCAGTAAAGTTTTTGATAACTTAAGTAAATGTGATTTTTCTGATCAAATTGTGAATGTAAATATCATTGCTTGTGTTCAATTAAAGTTTTTTAGGGTTTTCACTAAGGTTTCATTAATTTTCATTAATTAAAGCAACTATCATCACATTTCATAAAATACAATATCTCCAATGGGGTTTATGTGAGATAAGATTAGCGATCATGTGTGTAAAACCTAATATAACTAGGTAGATTTACCCAAAGGTAGACTATTTAGTAACATATTTTATTTTACTCTTATTTTGGGACCCTCTAGTTGTGACCCATTAAGATTGATCAGTGGTGCTAGGTTATTTAAAGTTTTATGTATTACCTAAAGGTGATTATAGAATTTTTAAGTAACCTAGTAGAGTAAGACAGACTACATGTGTCGGTAAGATTAGGATAACCCTAAGGCCAAAGGATAGGAAGTGTCTGTAATTGAACCGAACATGGTTAGCCTAGTCTTGAGCATGATTTTATCATCAACTGGGTACAATCATAATTAGTCATTGCCCAAAAGTAAGATTAAATTGTTGATTGTCGGACCCGCAGAGTGAAAAGGCATGAACCATGAACACAATGCCACTCTGACTCGACCATCCGAACCCCGGATAGGTTCGTGACAGTAAAGAATTAATGCTTATATATTCACATAATTTTATTATGTGTCAGTAAATATTAATCCTGTCAAGAATTTATTTCCGCTGCAGTTATGGATCACACCACCTTAATTCAGAATTTTTAAGTAACCTAGTAGGGTAAGATAGACTACATGTGTCGGTAAGATTAGGATAACCCTAAACTCAAAGGATAGGAAGTTTTTGTAATTGAACCGAACGTGGTTAGTCTAATTTTGGCATGATTCTATCATCAATTGGGTACAATCATAATTAGTCATTGCCTAAAGGCAAGATTAAATTGTTGGTTGTCAGACCCGCAGAGTGAAAGGCATGAACCATGAACACAATGCTACTCTGACTCGACCATCCTAACCCCGGATAGGTTCGTGACAGTAAAGAATTAATGCATATATATATATACATAATTTTATTATGTTCAGTAAATATTAAACATGTCAAGAATTTATTTCCGCTGCAGTTATGGATCACACATTAATTTAGAAGCATTTAACTGGAATAAAGACCTTGACATGCTCAAATTATTCATCATGAAAGATGAAACTCCAGATAGTATTGTGTTTATTGACTATAATTTTGTGCTAGCTGAAGACAAGCCCATTATTGAGCGGCTACTGATGCTCAAAAAGGCAGCAACTCAGGTGTCCATCAACAAATGGGTTAAACCCAACAAGATGAGTATTTTCATAATTAAGTCTTCTATAGACCCCATTATGAGTGTTGGAATTCCTGAGAAGGGGAATGCTAAGGATTGGCTAGTTTGAGGGATCTGTCAAGAGTAGGCACTATAATAGAGTTCATAGAAACTTTTAGATAAGTTTTTAAATTCTTGTCATGTTTTAAATTTGAAAGAAATCTTTTATGTGTCATTTTGAGCATACTTTGATTCATGTTCCAGAATAATTTCTTTTGAATATGATGTCTTTTTTAAGAATTCTGGTTGTAGTGCTAATTTGAATGAATCTAGTTTTATTATCCAATTCCATGGTGATTCTGTTGATTCTGATTTGCTGGTTGATAATTCATTCAAACTGACATTAAATGCATCATATAAACATTTTTATTAGGTGCTAGTCTTTATCATAATATTTTGCCTATTGCAAATGCTCTAGATTTTGCCTACAGTCCTCTAGGTTATGGCATAAACATTTTGGGCATATTTTCTCACCCTTCTCGGGAAAGTCATACATATTTCATTATATTCATTAATGATTTCTTTCGTTTTGCCCATGTCTTTCTCCTCCATAAGAAATCAGATTCCTTAAAAGTTTTCAAGATTTTTCAATTAGGAGTTGAGCGATAATTGAATCAAAAGATGAAAGTTGTAAGGTCTGATCGAGGGAGAGAATATTATGACTAGATCAATCAGGATGATTAAAACTATAAATCTTTCTATAATTTTCTGAAAAATTAAGAAATTGTTGCTCAATAACACCATACCTGAATTTTCATTATCTTATGTTTGTAGTATGAAATGATATTGTTCTTGGATCTATCATTGTATTTTGATCCGACAAGAGCTCCTTAGTTTAGGAGAGAAAGTACCTTCTACAGTGTTAGATTATATATTGATTGATTAGGTCATTTTTGACTTATATATTTGATCTAATTATTAATACAACATAGTAATATTTTGGTCTTGTAACCAGATAGCTGAGTGAGATTATGCATTGCTCATTGAATGATTTCATTTTTCTCCACTCAAACTTTAGGTTGGTAGCATAAAGGAGTTTTATTTTGCATTAGTTTTTTTCTCAATCTGATGCGCTAATTTTGATATAGTGCATAAGTTCACACTGGAGAATATTACAGACCCACTTACCACAAGACTCTTAGTGACTACCTTTAGGAACATTGTGCATGCATGGGGGTACTAGAGTCATCGTGATTATTGTTTTTCTGAGTGGGAGTATATCTGTAATTGTCTTTTTAAGTGGGAGTTTTATGTCCAATTTTCAGCATTCCATTTGTGTCCTTAGTACATTTTATATTTCAGTTTCATGAGATTTTCTCAGACAGTTATTATGATGGCATGCAGTTATTATATGGTATTTATTTCAGCTGATAATATTAAATGCGCATTTGTAATGTTAAAGTTAAAGCTGTGTAGTTGCACATATTAAAGTATAAGTGCCTTTGGAGAAGACTACTGAGAATTCTCAAGATCGCTTAGGCTGGACGTGGGTAGGCTCTACGACCTTAAGCTTCATCTCAATATGAGCGATGGTATTCGCATGACGGTCGTCTAAGTATTGAGATGACGTGTGTCTGGTAAGCACACGTTGCAGGATACTTATGAAAAGTATTATGCACACTACATGTACATTTGCCATATACGTACTAAACTCCACCAATAAAGTATCTCTTGAAAGCTGTTAGGATAATTAGCCCGAAAGTCCACGATATAAATTAGGCAAAAGCATAAAACTTGGCCGAAATTTGTCCGTGAATCGTGTTAGTCATCCTCTTAGTCGTAGAGTGCCAGTAATTTGAGTGCACCATGATGATAAATTTCACGTGTGGGTTTTTTTTCAAAAATCAATGGATGGCCATCCGCTTTTAAAAATAAAATGTGATATGGGATATAAAAGTTTTTCAAAATAAATATTTTTTCAAAAAATTTTAGTCAGGTATGTCTCGAGTGGGAGATTGTAAGATATTTTCTGATTCGATTCATACCTTATTTCCTATCCCATATCATAACCACTTGTAATTTATGTTAGTCAACATATTAGGTGTGTCTAATAGGTGCACTAAGTTGTAAAGGTCGGTGGGACCTGTACTACTCTCTAATTAGGGTTAGGGGCATTATGGGAAGGCTACTAATTAAAGGATTATATATAGAGAGGAAGTCCCTCTCTGCAGCCACACATTATTCTCCACCCATAGGAGGCTAGTTTAGCAGAGAGAAGGCTCTCCATCTCGTTCCCTACTGCGAAGATTCAGATCCGGGTATAGTTTAGCATCCTTTGATAGTTCATCATCCTTCGAAAGGTATGTTATTTAAGCCCCATCTCAAGATCCATTATACATTATATTGATATCTATGCATAAGGGCAATTAATCCTGTTTTATTCATGTTAAATTCTAACAGCTGGATCATACATCTTAACCATATGCATTCACGACTTGCTTCATGGATTGTAAAAATTTCAGAGTGATTGGATGAAGTGCAACCATACTTGTTTTACAGATCTCCATGATATAGCGGTGTCACCATACACAAAAAATAGCCTGTTTATGATCTTCCATTATGAGGATCAAAAGGATATTCAACGTCTGCATATCCAACTAAAGGTGATTTTGATTCTTGAGGTAAAATAAACCTAAATTACCTGTTTTCACATAAATAGTGAAATATGTGTTTGATACCATTTTCAGTGCCTTTTGTTGGCCCAAAGGCTTTCCACTCTAGTTTTGATGATGATTAACTCATGTAGTTATGTGTACTAATAATCTTGTGATTTTAGTTTCAGATCATTAATCAGTTATTAGTTGGTGATTAGCTTCAACAAGATGTTTTGGAAGCTTGTCACATGGTGATTCAAGAGCCCGAGCGACAAGATCGTATATAGCACTCATTGGAGTCAAGCTCGGTGAATCACGGTTTGGATCGAGTCGGCTTGGAGACAAGAAGACGTCGGTACCATAATTTAGTTTTGTGTTTAGATCCAATTTGTAAAGATTAGAATAGTATGATATGCTCAAGTTCACAACACACACGTTTCATATTTTGGATATTAGTTTTCAGTTTTTCCGTTTTGGTTTAACCGATCTTGGTTTTCATGATATATATTATATCAAAACAAGTTTACATAGTTTAATGTATATTAGATTTGTTCTATATACATGCATGCTTCAACTACTTAGACAACTTACTTTGATATACCTATTCAT
The DNA here is from genome assembly GCA_038442645.1 of Agave tequilana. Classification (NCBI taxonomy): domain Eukaryota; kingdom Viridiplantae; phylum Streptophyta; class Magnoliopsida; order Asparagales; family Asparagaceae; genus Agave; species Agave tequilana. Next base: position 72,885 of record JAVJIF010021607.1, read on the forward strand.
GTGTTTTAGGTTTTGTGTTTTAACAAAACTTATTTTTGGAATTAAAGTCAAAAACATGGATATACATATTTTCATGTATATTGGACTTATGTCCATATGCATCATGCTTCAAAGTGTTTAGATATCATGTTTTTGTATTTGGATGAGTTTTGGACAAAACGTATTTTCTATTCAAAAATTCAAGTTTAGAAAATACGGTTTTTGCTTTTTGGCAAAATTTCTATAACACAAAAATGGTCCATATTGTTTGAAATTTGTGTTGAAATTTTTATCACAAGTTTATATTTCAAAATAAAATGATAAAACTATTCTTGTGTATTTTTAGAAGATTTATGAGAATTTTTAGAATTAAAAATAACATGTTTTTCTAACCAGAACTGCCTCTGCCAGGCTAGGTCGGTCGACCGGACGGTCGACGTACCAAGAAGTCGGTCGCCCATACGGTCGACCGACGTGCACGGATACGTGCACGCTGGCTGCCCAATAGGCCGGTCGACCGGTCGGTCGACCGACTGAGAGCAGGTTGCTCTCTTTTATTCCCGGTCGACCGAGCAGTCGACCAGCCAGAGAGACGTTGCTCTCTGTTCTGGAGACGGTCGAACGCCCGGTCGACCGATGGCACAACGGTCTGAAATACGACCGTTGGACGGTCGACCGCCGGTCGACCGTAGTTCAGTTTTGGCAGGATCTGCTGCCAACGGCTAGTTTTGTAAATGGGCTATAAATACCCCATTGGAAAGAGGTTTTCTCTAAGATTTTTAGTGCTATTTTTCCTGACTCTCTAGTGTTTTCACAGCAATCAAAAGAAGTTTTTGGGTTTTAGTTGAACA
>JAVJIF010021608.1:0-71125 GCA_038442645.1 Agave tequilana
TTTCTTTTAACTTTTAGTTTAGATCATCAACACTTCAATCTCCCAACTCTTTTATCACTCTTTTTAATTTCTTTGTATAAATTCATTTTTCATTTTCTCCACCTTCTCAATCTACCACTGTCTCCTTAACCTAACTATAACTTATTTTTCGTTTTCCTTACAAGAACTAAAAGAAGAACTCTAATCATTTTTTGTAACTTAAAAGAGAACTTACATAAAGCTTCCATCGCTAGTCCCTCCTTGTGGATCATGACCCGCATAGCCACTTGCTATTGCGGTAGCATTGAGTACTTGCACTCTTTATTCTTAAGTTCTAAAATTCTGTATTTTCTGTGTGGAGGTCTAAACTCAATCAAATTTTGGTGCCGTTGCCGGGGAGGATGGTAAGTAATTCTCTTTTTAATTTTACATTTCTGGTTAACCTTCTTCTTTGTTCTTGGTATACAGGTTTAACAACAAGAAAATTTTTGCTGCAGTAGACATATAAGTGGCCCTGGACTCTGCTCAAGAAGTAGAGCCCAGAAGCCCTAAGATTTGCTACATTCCAGTAGTAATCTGAGTGAGACTAACTTGTATTTTTGTAGGTTGGCTGAATTGCAAAGCTAATTTTCTTCAGCTATTTATTTTCTTGATTAACTAACTGTACATGCTTTCTAACCTCAACAATAAAATGATGTTTGTTAAATGCTAAAAATGGTTTAGACTTTGCATTTAGGCACGTGTCTAATTCGTTTACATTTTATATTACTGTTGAAGAGTGCCGGAGCAAAAGGTACGTATGCATAGCATATAGTTTAAGAAACATTCTTGAGTGATTAATTGCTTGTTGAATGTTACTTTTCTATATCCTGCACACTTTGCACAATTAATCTTAAGGGCTTGTCCTCTAAACAAGATAAGATGGGGAATGCATTACCCTCCCTTAGCCCAAACAATCTCCTCACTCACTAACCCAAGCCTGACTAAAACTGAGTAGACATTGGCCCTAGGGACATCTCGGACTCATATAGGAGACTGACCTAAGGGAAAAGTTGATTAGAATTTGACTCTTGCCAAATCGATTTCTAAGGCTGGGGATTAAGGGGCGAAACCCGAAGGCTGGTGGTTTGGCATAATTAGGCCCGTTGCTTAGGTACGGATACCTCCCACTGATCTTGGCCCTACCTGGCCGATTAACTTGTGGTCAGATTTGGTAATATACCCTCGTGGACAGTCTAACCAGTTAGGAGTCGTCTAGGTCTAAGGTTTACCCTAACTTAGGTTAGATTTTTTTTCTTTTTGTTTATTTATTTGTTTGTTTTTCTTTGTTTGATTTTTACATTTCTTGTGTGATATGACTTATAACAACAATTTTTTCAATTTTAATGGTAATCCATGTTACACCCCGACCTCTTTTTTAGATATTACCAACCCGACATATCATAACTTTAACCAACCTAGTGTGCTGAATTGGTCTTATCCGAATCAATACATGCCCCAGTCCTAATACTATGAATAAGACTGGAATAATCATCACTGCTCTTCACAGTGTCAATGAGGATACAACTCCCCTGAGTCATATCGTCAACCACCCTACCAACACCCTGAAAATACACCTAGAGAGGGGTGAATATGTGTATAGCTAATCTAGTGACAAATGATGCGGAATTAAAAATAAATTGCAACACACTTAGTGTAATCAAATAGTGTAGCCGAATTCCCGGTGAAGGGCTCTGGACTATCTCCACTAGATTCCTCTAAATAAGAGTTGAAGTGCTATATGAAGCTCTCTTGGTTCAACACACGTATGGACACACACAAACAATACCAAGCATATTGAAATACACCTAGAGGGGGGGGGGTGAATAGGTGTAATTGCTAATCTAATGCTCTTTTTAAATTTTACTTAAGTGAGTGATGCAACGATCTCTCAAAACACGACTAAGAGCCGAATACCCCTTGCGAGGTTCTGAACTCCTTCCTCCCAATTCCCCTTAAATGGTTAGAGGTGCGCAATGCAACCGTGTTGTATTGAGGTGTGATCGAACAATTCCAAGTATGAAATGCGATGATGAAATGTACACAAGTAATATAGCAAGAAAAGTAAACAAGTAAGGATTGCACAAATAAAATGTTAGTTCTCAAGCAATAAATTGAAAGCAAGTAAAGCAAGAGAGAATTAGACAAGATGACACAAAAGCAATCGCAAACAAAGTGATTTGTTTCGAGGTTCGAGCCCGTAGCTCTAGTCCCCGCCTTCACCTCCGTGAAGGGTTTCCACTATCCCCTTAGGATCCCGTACAAGTTAGGCCTCCAAAGACCTCAAGCCCGTAGCTTCACCTTACAAAGAAACTCCACCGAGGAGCTTGTCTCCACAAGAACAAGAATTGCAAATAGTGATCTTTAACTAGACCACAACACTCTTTACAAACACTCTCACTCTTTTACAACTTCACCTATAGAAAGAATATGAAATTTTGGCTCTATGAAGTGTGGTGAGAAAAGCTTCAGTTGTAGAGTGATATTAGAGATCAAACAACAACTGAAAAACCAATTTGAAAGAATGGAAATGAAAGCTTAAACTATTTTTCTCTTTCTCTTGAAAAACAATGAAAACTTGTATTTTTCTTGGTAAATAACTAAGGCCTATTTCCCACTATTTATAGGAGAGAATAGGTTAAAAACTCTGATTTTTTCAGCTAATATCACCTGCAAAAGCACCCCAACAACCCTCTAAAAAGTCTGTTAAAACAGAAAATAAAACAGTTTTTCAGAACAGCCCAAAGAGGAAAGAGCCGTTGGAGGTGTTGCAGGCCTACCGGTCGACTGCCGGTCGACCGGGACCCTGCTGGCAAAAGAGCCGTTATGGCTCCGGTCGACTGCCAGTCGACCGATCGCAAGAAAGGAAACACAGTTTCCTTCTACCGGTCGACCGACCCAGTCGACCGGAAAGATACAGAGAGCAAACATCTTATTTCGGTCGACCGGTCTGTTGGTCCGGTCGACCGACAGACATGCACAACTTGTGCATGTCCGGACACAGCAGCCGGTCGACTGGGCCGGTCGACCGGTCTGCCTGGAAAACTGTTTTTCTGGGCAGATTTTAAGATAGAAAATTTGTATAAAATCTTTAAAAATCTGAAGCTAAGTTTTATGCTGAAAATAGTTTATATACATGTATTTAAACAAGTTTTTGAAGATGTATAGCTTTGGGTACATGTATGTATAAACTAAGGCATAAACCTAGAAATAAATATTTTGAAAACATAGAAACATACAAAACAAATGTGTGTGCAAATCCTAGAGCCAAATTTCACATATTCTATCTTTACAAAACTAAACTTACAAACTACAATGGTCTTCAAGACTTCAACTTGAGCTATCTTCTCTTGATCTTCAATATTGCAATTTGAGCCCAATTTGACTTGTCTTGAGTCCAATACACCTTCCTTTAGGGAAGAATTCATCTCTTTAATATATAAACCTGAAACACACTTAAACAACAATTTATATTAGTACCAATAACTAATATGTTTTGTAATCATCAAAATACACTAAACATGGGTTGATTGTAACCTTGGGCCAACAATCTCCCCCTTTTTGATGATGACAAAACATATGAGTTATTAAACAAATAAAAGAAGAAAGAGCTTGGAAAGCTCCCCCTTAAACAATGCTATGTATTTAACATGAATATGAACATTATGTAAACATACATAAAGCATTGAAAAATATCATCACCAAAAAAATAAACTATCATAAGGAATAACAAAATTTAAAACAAACAACATATTTTTCTCCATATATTTTCTCCCTTATATTTTCTCCCCCTTTTTGTCATACATCAAAAAGGGTTAAAAAAAAATTTTAAGACAAAACAAAACAAACATATTAGAAACCAAAACAAAACAAACTAAGATATTTTAAGTATCAATCTTACATACATTCAATTCACCACAAATAAATGAAAATCTTGCATAATCTAAAGGTTTTGTGAAAATATCTGCAAGTTGAAAATCTGTGGAAACAAAATCAATATCTATGTCACCTTTTTCAAAGTGATCTCTAAGAAAATGATATCTAATGTCTATATGTTTGGTTTTACTATGTTGATTAGCATTTTTGGTCATGTGAATAGCACTAGTATTATCACAATAAATCTTAACATGATCAAAATGTAAATCAAAATCGAGAAGAGTATGTTTCATCCAAAGTACTTGTGCACAACAAGCTCCGGCTGCTACATACTCCGCCTCGGCGGTTGAAAGGGCTACACTATTTTGCTTTTTGGAAGACCAAGACACAAGACAATTGCCCAAGAATTGGCAAGTGCCACTTGTGCTCTTCCTATCTACCCTACAACCGGCAAAGTCGGCATCCGAATAACTAGTCATGGTAAATTGGTTAGTTTTCGGATACCACAAATCTAAATCAATTGTGCCCTTAAGATACCTAATTATGCGTTTTACCGCTATTAAGTGTGATTCCTTAGGACATGATTGAAAACGTGCACATAAACATACGGAAAACATTATATCCGGCCTACTAGCCGTAAGATAGAGTAAACTACCAATCATGCTACGAAATAATTTGATGTCTACTTCCTTACCTTGTTCGTCCTTGTCAATTTCGTAGTGGTTGCCATGGGAGTCTTTGCTACTTTGGATCCTTCAAGCCCGAACCTCTTGATGAGTTCTTTGGTGTACTTGGCTTGGTTGATGAATGTCCCATCACTACGTTGCTTGATTTGAAGTCCAAGGAAGAAGTTGAGCTCTCCCATCATAGACATCTCGAATTCCTTTTTCATGCATGACTCAAAATTCTTGCAAAGTGAAACATTAGTAGATCCAAAAATAATGTCATCAACATAAATTTGAACTATGAGGATATCTAGATCTATATGTTTGGTAAATAATGTTTTATCAACTTTTCCTTTCTTAAAATCATTTGAAAGCAAAAATGAAGACAATCTTTCATACCAAGCCCTAGGGGCTTGTTTTAAACCATATAGTGCTTTATCTAATTTATAAACATGATTAGGGTGTGTAGGATCAACAAACCCGGGGGGTTGTTCAACATACACCTCCTCATCAATATAACCATTAAGAAAAGCACTCTTTACATCCATTTGAAATAACTTAAAATCTTTAAATGAGGCATATGCTAAGGTCATCCGTATGGCTTCGAGCCGTGCTACGGGTGCAAAGGTTTCTTCAAAATCGATTCCCTCGATTTGAGTGTAACCTTGGGCAACTAACCTAGCCTTGTTTCTAACTACATTACCCGATTCATCCAACTTGTTCTTAAAGATCCATTTAGTGCCAATAGTTGGTCTATCTTGGGGCCTAGGAACAAGGTGTCAAACTTGGTTGCGCTCAAATTGATTGAGCTCCTCTTGCATGGCAAGCAACCAATATGAATCGGCCTCGGCCTCGAGGACATTTTTAGGTTCTATGTGTGAAATAAAAGCAAAATTACCACAAAAATCTTGAATCTTAGAGCGAGTGGTTACCCCTTTTGATACTTCACCTATGACGAGGTCCTTGGGATGATGAGGATTGAATCTCCAATCCTTTGGTAGTGGTTGAGAGGGCTCCTCTTCATTTGCTCGATGTTCATTTCCTTGAGCCTCTTCCACTTTGGCTTCACTTCCATCACCATCCTTTGGCTTGTCTCCCATGGTAGAAGCATCCTCCAAGGTCACTTTCTCCAAGCCTTCATCTAAAGCATCAATTTCTACACAATTCTTAACAAACTTGTTAGATTCCTCAAATTTAACATGAATAGATTCCTCAATAGTCAAAGTTGACCTATTGAAGACTCTATAAGCCTTACTAGTATTTGAGTAACCTACAAAAATAGCCTCATATGCTTTTGCATCAAATTTTCCCAAATTAATATTTGTATTTAAAACAAAACATTTGCAACCAAACACTTTGAAATAAGAAACATTGGGTTTTCTAGAAAAATACATCTCATAAGAAGTCTTAGTAGTATTTTTACATAGGAAAACACGATTTGCAATGTAACATGAAGTATGAACGGCCTCGGCCCACAAATAATGTGGTAGACCATATTCATTTAACATTGTCCTAGCCATCTCTTGTAAAGTACGATTTTTCCGCTCAACTACTCCATTTTGTTGTGGAGTTCTAGGACAAGAAAGTTCATGTTTTATTCCATGTTCCTCACAAAAAGTGGTAAGGGAAGGTTAATGAACTCACCTCCTCTATCACTTCTTATTTTAATTATTGAGGAGTCATTTTCCTTTTCAACTCTTTTCTTAAAGGCTTGAAAATGTGAAAAGGTTTGACTTTTATGTTCAAGAAAATAAACCCAAGTAAAACGCGAAAAATCATCTACTAAAACATAAGCAATCTACTCCCACTTAAACTTTTGGTTTGTGTAGGGCCAAATAAATCCATGTGGATTAGCTCCAATGGACGTGATGACATGATATCCTTAATTGATTTGAATGAGGACTTAGTTTGTTTCCCAAATTGACATGCGTCACAAACTCGGTCCTTTTCAAAGTTCAATGAAGGAATACCCTTCACCATTTCCTTAGAGTTAAGCCTAGAAATATGGTCAAATGAAACGTGGCCTAATCTCCTATGCCACAACCAAGAGTCGTCATCGAGGGCTTTTAAACATGTTATATTACAAGACATATTTAACATATCAATCATATAAACATTGCTTTCACGAAAACCGGAAAATACACAAACATTAGAAGTTCTATCAATCACTTTACAAGAAACATTATCAAAAACACATCAAAACCTTTATCACAAAGTTGACTAACACTCAAGAGATTATGCTTGAGGCCATCAACTAAAACTACATTTTCAATTAAAGGAGAGGTGCCAAGTTTTACATTACCAATACCGATGATTTTACCCTTGGCGTCATCTCCGAAGGTGACGGTGCCACCTTCATGATATCTTGATAGGGTTGCAAAGTTGTTGATGTCCCAAGTCATGTGTCTTGAGCAACCGCTATCAAGATACCATAAACCTCTACGTCTTTGAGCTTTGGAAAGTACCTACATCATTTAAAACAATGGTTGACTTTGGTACCCAAACTTTCTTGGGTCCTTGAAAGTTAGTGTTACGAACCCAAACATTATGATGTGATGCACTTAGTCTATCATAACAAAAATTAGCTAAGTGTCCTTTCCGTCCACAATGTGAACATGAGTACACTTTTCTATACATGAATGCATGGTGTGTATGTGAAGTGTGAGCATGCTTTGGGGGTTTACCATGATGCATAGGTTGTGTAGCATGTACATGAGCATGAGCATGAGCATGATGAATATTTTTCTTAGGAGCTTGTTTCTTAGGAAACATATTCTCCATCTTCTTCTTATCAAACTCACTACACTTTTTCAAAACAACATCTAATGAGTCTAATCTTTCCTTAAGCATGGCAATCTCATTAGAATCTACAAATGGGGTCTTTCCTTTACGAGCAATCTTATATTTTTCAAAATCATTTTTAGTGGAAACTAAAGAAGAATGCAAGTCATTATTTTCTTTAGAAAGATTTAACACCTGAATATTCAAAGATTCATTATCCTTTTTCATTTTCAAGTACTTTTTCTTCATGAAGTCATAATTTTGAGAAAGTTCTATAAATGCTTCTCCTAGCTCATCCATGGATAAATCATCATCAAGAAGAGTTGAGGGGGTTACCTTGCTTGTGCTCTCATTTGCCATGAAGCACATATTGGCGGTGTCGATCTCCTCCTCGGATTCACTTTCGTCATCCCATGTTGCTTTCATAGCCTTCTTCTTGTATGGCTTCTTGGATGAAGATGGCTTCACTTGGTCCGGACACTCCGCTACAATGTGTCCCGGCTTTTGGCAATTAAAGCAAATGATCTTCCTTTCTTCCTTGCCTCCTTGCCATCTCCTCCGTCCTTGGAACTTTGCCTTGTTGTACATCCTCCGGACGTTTTTGACTAGAAGTGAGAGCTCCTCGTCATCTTCTTCTTCATCATCTTCGTCGGAGTAAGTAGCATGACTTTTGAAGGCAATGGTCTTCTTTTTGGAGGGTGCCATGTCCTCCCTTGCCTTCCTCTCCATCTCATGGGTTTTTAAATTCCCAATGAGTCCGATGAGCTCAATCTCATCTTTATCATTGAGTTCCTTCAATGTTGTAGCTTTCACTTCCCATGAAGGAGGAAGAGCCCGGATGATCTTTCTCACCCTTTGATCATTGTTGATTTCTTCACCTAGAGAAGCAAGACCATTAGTAATCTTTGTAAACTTAGTAACCATATCATCTATGGTTTCATTCTCTTGCATGCAAAAATTTTCATATTGGGACCGAAGAAGGTCTATCTTGGCCCTCTTCACTTGTGATGTCCCCTCATGTGTTACTAGCAAATGGGTCCAAATCTCATATGCGGATTTGCAATGGATGACTCTAGCTATGTCATCATCATTGAGGGCTTGTAGGAGTGCATAATGAGCCCTAGCATTGGCATCAAACTCCTTGGTCTCAATTTCGGACCAAGTAGATTCATCACCATCGGGGGCACTAAATTGTTTAGTCACGGCCTTTGCAACTCGGCTACCTAGAGATTGCAAGAAAACAGTCATCTTAACCTTCCATATGGGAAAGTTAAGTCCATCAAACTTAGGGGGTGTCTTAATACCATCGGCCATGTTTACTATGTGGAAATGAATGAAATGATTAGCAATATGAGGATCTCTCTAAGGTTGTTAAGCCAAATCCTAGAGTCCAAGCTCTGATACCAATTGAAATACACCTAGAGGGGGGGTGAATAGGTGTAATTGCTAATCTAATGCTCTTTTTAAATTTACTTAAGTGAGTGATGCAACGATCTCTCAAAACACGACTAAGAGCCGAATACCCCTTGCGAGGTTCTGAACTCCTTCCTCCCAATTCCCCTTAAATGGGTTAGAGGTGCGCAATGCAACCGTGTTGTATTGAGGTGTGATCGAACAATTCCAAGTATGAAATGCGATGATGAAATGTACACAAGTAATATAGCAAGAAAAGTAAACAAGTAAGGATTGCACAAATAAAATGTTAGTTCTCAAGCAATAAATTGAAAGCAAGTAAAGCAAGAGAGAATTAGACAAGATGACACAAAAGCAATCGCAAACAAAGTGATTTGTTTCGAGGTTCGAGCCCGTAGCTCTAGTCCCCGCCTTCACCTCCGTGAAGGGTTTCCACTATCCCCTTAGGATCCCGTACAAGTTAGGCCTCCAAAGACCTCAAGCCCGTAGCTTCACCTTACAAAGAACTCCACCGAGGAGCTTGTCTCCACAAGAACAAGAATTGCAAATAGTGATCTTTAACTAGACCACAACACTCTTTTACAAACACTCTCACTCTTTTACAACTTCACCTATAGAAAGAATATGAAATTTTTGGCTCTATGAAGTGTGGTGAGAAAAGCTTCAGTTGTAGAGTGATATTAGAGATCAAACAACAACTGAAAAACCAATTTGAAAGAATGGAAATGAAAGCTTTAACTATTTTTCTCTTTCTCTTGAAAAATAATGAAAACTTGTATTTTTCTTGGTAAATAACTAAGGCCTATTTCCCACTATTTATAGGGAGAGAATAGGTTAAAAACTCTGATTTTTTCAGCTAATATCACCTGCAAAAGCACCCCAACAACCCTCTAAAAAGTCTGTTAAAACAGAAAATAAAACAGTTTTTCAGAACAGCCCAAAGAGGAAAGAGCCGTTGGAGGTGTTGCAGGCCTACCGGTCGACTGCCGGTCGACCGGGACCCTGCTGGCAAAAGAGCCGTTATGGCTCCGGTCGACTGCCAGTCGACCGATCGCAAGAAAGGAAACACAGTTTCCTTCTACCGGTCGACCGACCCAGTCGACCGGAAAGATACAGAGAGCAAACATCTTATTTCGGTCGACCGGTCTGTTGGTCCGGTCGACCGACAGACATGCACAACTTGTGCATGTCCGGACACAGCAGCCGGTCGACTGGGCCGGTCGACCGGTCTGCCTGGAAAACTGTTTTTCTGGGCAGATTTTAAGATAGAAAATTTTGTATAAAATCTTTAAAAATCTGAAGCTAAGTTTTATGCTGAAAATAGTTTATATACATGTATTTAAACAAGTTTTTGAAGATGTATAGCTTTGGGTACATGTATGTATAAACTAAGGCATAAACCTAGAAATAAATATTTTGAAAACATAGAAACATACAAAACAAATGTGTGTGCAAATCCTAGAGCCAAATTTCACATATTCTATCTTTACAAAACTAAACTTACAAACTACAATGGTCTTCAAGACTTCAACTTGAGCTATCTTCTCTTGATCTTCAATATTGCAATTTGAGCCCAATTTGACTTGTCTTGAGTCCAATACACCTTCCTTTAGGAAGAATTCATCTCTTTAATATATAAACCTGAAACACACTTAAACAACAATTTATATTAGTACCAATAACTAATATGTTTTGTAATCATCAAAATACACTAACATGGGTTGATTGTAACCTTGGGCCAACACATATAAGTATGATATGAATAATATGAAATAATGCAAGGCACGAAATAAGAGAGAGTTTAGAGATAGTGGATCAAATGCAAACACAAGGATATGTTTCGAAGTTCGAGCCACTGCTCTACATCCCCGCCCTCACACAGAATGATTTCTGTTGGCCCAAAGGCCTTCCACTCTAGTTTTGATGATGATTAACTCATGTAGTTATATTTACTAATTATCTTGTGATGTTTAGTTTCAGATCATTAATCAAGATATTAGTTGGTGATTGCTTCAAAACTCCGTGATCCGGAAGCTTTCACATGATGTTTCCAGAGCCCGAGCATCAAGATCATATATAGCACTCGTTGGAGTCAAGCTCGGAGTTTTAGAGCTTTGGATCAAGTCGGCTTGGAGACGGCGCTCTACAAGAAGACATCGGTACCATAGTTTTTAGTTTGTTTTAGATCCATGTGTAAAGATTAGAATAGTGTGATATGCTCAAGTTCACAATACACACACGTTTTATGTTTTGGATTCGGTATTTCAGTTTGATTGGTTTAACCGATCTTGGTTTTCATGAATAGATAAGTATCAAACAAGTTTACATGTGTTTATGTATATTAGATATGTTCTATATACATGTATGCTTCATATCCTAGACAAACTTAATTTGATATACCTATTCATGTGTTTTAGGTTTTGTGTTTTAACAAAACATTATTTTTGGAAATAAAGTCAAAAACTATGATATGTATATATTTCATGTATATTGGATTTCTATCCATATGCATCATGCTTCAAAGTATTTAAATATCATGTTTTTGTATTTGAATGAGTTTTGGAAAAATCAAATTTTATATTGAAAAATTCAAGTTTGGAAAAATACAGGTTTTGATTTTCGGCAATATTTTCTTAACACAAAAATGGTTCAAAATGTTTGAAATTTGTGTTGAAATTTTTAGCACAAGTTTATATTTCAAGGTATAATGATAAAACTATTTTTGTGGAATTTTAGAGATTTTATGGGAATTTTTAAGCCATTAAAAACCTAAGTTTTTCACCCTTTATCTTGGCTGCCAGGCTATGGCGGTCGACCGTAACGGTCGACCGGACCAGGAGCCGGTCGACCGTAGCGGTCGACTGGACGTGCACAGATACGTGCACACAGCCAGCCCATTGAGCCGGTCGACCGAGCGGTCGACCGACTGTGAGCAACCCACTCTCGGTTTGCTCCGGTCGACCGAGCGGTCGACCGGCCAGAGAGCCGTTGCTCTCTGGTTCTGGGCACGGTCGACCGAGCGGTCGACCGGTAGCTGCTAACGGTCAAAAATTGACCGTTGGCCGGTCGACCAGATGGTCAAATCTGACCATTTTTGGCTGAAACGGCTATATTTTTTAAGAGGCTATAAAAACCCTATTTGTGACCAATTTTCACTAAGAATTTTTTGTGCTAATATTTTCATACTCTCCAGTGTTTTCACAGCAATCAAAAGAAGTTTTTGGGCTTAAATCTTTACAATCTATTTGGTGTTTTTCTAGGGTTTAGAAAATCAAAGAAAAGTGTTTTTGGGAAAAGAGTTTTTGATTCAACTTCTATATCTTGATTTCAGTTTTTCCCAAGGATTTTCTTTGAGTATTTGTTTTCCATTCCTTTGGTTTTCTCCACACTTGAGCTACATCTACTATCCTATTCTATAGGATCTTTGTGTTTGTGAGAAAAAGAGATTGGTTTGTGATCTTTTGATCACCAAGTTGTAAACCCTATTTTTGCTTGGCTTTGTGCTTTTCCCTCATTGTGTTGAGGAGGTTGTGCAATTGGGTTGCATCTCTCAAGTTGTGAGGTGATCCTTGTGTAGCTTTGTGCTTATCCCTCAAGTTGTGAGGTGATAGTTTTGGTTGGCTTGGTGCTTTGCCTCTAGTGAGAGGTTGTGGTTGTAAAGAGAGGAGTTGGGTACTCCTAGTTATTGTATTGGCCCAAATCCTCGGTGGAGGTTCCCTGTGTGGGAGTCCTTTGTGGACAAGCTAGTGGATTCGAAATCTTTCTGGGTGAAGGCGGGGATGTAGAGCTGGGTGCTCGAACCTCGAAACAAATCTTGTTGTTTGCGCTTGATCCATTGACTCTCTCTCTCTCTCTCTCTTTATATTTGCTTTGTGCATTATTCATATTGCTATATCATATACTTGCTTGTGTGTTATTGTAATTAGTTTTAAATTCCGCATTTAGTTTACTAGATTAGCATTATCACCTATTCACCCCCCCTCTAGGTGATTTCAATTTCTACTAATCGTCCACACATGACTTCCCACACAGGGAATCTCTACTAAGGATTTGGGTAATACAAATTAGGAGTACACAACTCCTCTCTCCAACAAACATACCCTCTACACAAGAGGCAAGGCACAACAACAATCACCTCTACACTTAGAGGGATGGGCACTTAGCCAAAAAACAATCACCTCTCACTAGAGGGATAAGACTCAAAGCCAACACTCCAACAATCACCTCTACACTTAGAGGGATACCAACCAAACCAAGCACCTCCACAATCACCTCTACACGAGAGGGATAACAACAAAGAAAAGAAGGTTACAACTCTTGGTGATCTCAAAGACCACAAATCTATTTTTCTCACAAAATATGATCCTAATAGATATGATAGATAGATAGCTCAAGTGTGAGAAAATAAAGAGTTTGGAACAAAGAAAAAACACTTGGGAAATCTCCAAATAGATATTGAAATCAAGATCAAAAACCAATTCCCAAAAGACTCTCTTTTCTTTGAATTTTCCAACACTTTAAAAACAAATAAAAATAAATCTTTCAACCATAAAGACTCTTGCTGAAAAACACTTGAAAGATAGAAAGTTTTCCCTTATCAAATCTTATTAAAATCAGCTCAAAAGAAGGCATATATATCGCCTCTCAAAAATCTGACCGTTGGCAATCTGAAAAGGGTAAAATTGCCCTTCCGGTCGACTGCCCGGTCGACCGTCCACGGTCATTTTTTTGACCGCTGAGCCACCAGTCTACCGCCCGTCGACCAAGGCCTGAATACAGAGAGCAGAGCTCTCTGCCGGTCGACCGGGGCCAGATCCAGAGAGCAGAGCTCTCTGGCGGTGGACCGGGTCGGTCGACCGGCCCTCCAGCCTAAACGGCCTGTGCACGTTTGTGCATATCGGTCGACCAGACCGGTCGACCGACTTCTGCCTCGGCCGGTCGACCGGCAGAAGGCCATGACACATATTAAGGGGATTAAAAACTTGGTCTTTTTACCTTCTAAAAAATCCCATAAAATACACATAAATTCTACAAAAATAAGTTCTTTTAAGATCTTTGAATTATAAATATGTGTGATCAAAATCAACACATATTATAAACTATTTGAACCATTTTTGTGATATTGATATTAGGCTTTAAAACAAATTGGTATTTTTTAAAACAAGGATTTTTGAAATGGAAAACCGTTTTCTCCAAAACTCGTGTAAATGTTAAAAACATGATATTGAAACAACTTTGAAGCATATTATATATGGACAAAATTCAATATACATATAAGATATATATATATATCTATGTTTTTGACATGAAATCCAAAAACTGGTTAAACCAAAAACCAAAACCATAAACTTAAAACTTGTGTGTGTGTGAACTTGAGCGTATCAACACTTTCTACCTTTACACAAGATCTAAACATAAACTAAACACAAACCGAAGTCTTCTTGTAGAGCTCCTTCTCCAAGTCGACTAGATCCAAACACGATCTAACGAGCTTGACTCCAACCGAGTGCTAGATGCAATCTTGACGCGCGAGCTCTTGAATCAACATGTGTAAGCTCCAAAACTCCTTTGTTGAAGCTAAACACTTACTAATATCTTGGTCAATCACTGAAACTATTTAAACACAAGATTATTATTAAACTATAACTACATGAGTTATTCATCATCAAAACTAGAGTGATGGCCTATAGGCCAACAATCTCCCTCTTTTTGATGATGACAAAACTCATGAAGTTGTATATGCATGGATTAAAGTTAAGCTTCATAGAAGCTCCCCCTTAATTCATGCATAGCAATAAAAATAAAGATATTCAATGAAGTGCATAAAACAAATAACACATATATGCATAAATGAGAAAATAATCATAAATAAACTTTTCAAATACTTCTCCCCTTTTTGTATAAAACATATATGTATTAAACAAGAAAAAAACATGCATATATAAAACTCTCAAAATTCTTCTCTCCCTTTTTGTATAAAACAAGGAATGAAATAAACATACATAAATATGCATATATAAAACTCCAAAATTTCTCTCCCCCTTTTTGTCAAATCATCAACAAAGGGGCATAAATAAACTGTAAAAAAAATTTTCTCCCCCTTTTTGTCAAATCAAACAAGAAGGATGATATGCGATATACATTCATGAAGAGGAAAGACGTGTAAAGTTAACTCCCCCTACATACATGCATTATATGAAAAAGAGATGACTAAATCCTAATCACATAACGCATAATATACAATATATAAAAGGAGATGTGAAGCTCCCTCTACACACGTGTAAAACATAGAGATGAGAGGTCAAGCTCCTCAATATGAGATACACTCAATATGAATCTATATATAGAGAAGATGTTAAGCTTCCCTTGCATATAAGCAATACATATCAAAACACTACTAATTGAAAATTTTATCAATTTATGATAAAGGTATACATTGAAACATTATGATACCAATTGAAAATAAACAAAATATTTTTAAGATACCAATTAAAAGTAAACAAAATTTTTAAGATACTAAAAGATACCAATTGAAAATATCTTGATACCAATTTAAAATGTCTTGTAAATTTTTGATACTAATAGAAAATGAAGTATTGTACGTTTTTGATACCAATTGAAATATATATATTGGTAATCTAGATACCAATTGAAAGTAAAAACCAAATTATTTTAGGTAAACATAACTCATATCAATACCAATTTAAAATAAAACATGATACCAATATTGAAAATGTTAGCATAAACCACAACAAAATATTTTTCATCATAAAGAATCGGAGTAAGATACCAATTGAAAATAAAATCGATTGAAAGGCAAAACACGAATCTTCTCCCCCTTTATGAAATACCAATAAAAACGATGCATATGCTTGTATAAGATAATTGAAAAATAATTGACATTAAGAAATAAATCAAGCTTAGTATAAACATAATTTGTGCTTTAAGATGTAAAGATATTGTAAGCACAATCAAATCACATATATACATATGAAAATGTAAATACCAATCGAAATTGATATTATTTGAAGTTTGAAGCATACATATATAGAAAACACAAATATGAGTATAAAAAAGAATCAATTGTGATACCAATTAAAAATATAATGAGGATCAAGTGTATAACTCATACTACCTGCCTTTCATGCACATGTTTATAAAGATTTTCAATTAGGCACACAAGGCATGGTCGCCCATCCAGCCGCCCTTAGGTTTGTAGGTTTTTAAAAATAGGATTTGAAAATAATTTAACATGTTTGAAAACTCTTCCAAAATGAAGAAATACGCAACTAGTTTTATGATAATCTTGAAAACTAGTACGAAGTCCTTCAAGCAAGGAATAAAAACATGAATGAATTCATGAAAACACGAAAATCACACGATCATCGACACTCAAATAGCAATAAAACTCATATGAAATTCCTTACCAAACATCAAAACTAAATATACTTCAAGGTTTATGTTTGTTTAGATAAAACTAAAAGTATACAAACATATCCCAAATACAAATGAGTCCATAAAGAAATTTTACAAGAAAAGCAAATGACTCAAGAGTATACGTGTATATCTAAAGTTTAAACAAGATTAACATATACATGAAGCTAAACCCACAATTATGAAATCATACACAAAATAGGGAATATAAGTTAAAATGCACGAATCATCAAAACTAGGCTATACTAGTACATCTAATGGGTACAAATGAGCAATTAAGCACAAACATCCAAAAATCAAATGTGGCTCATTTGTTGTACAAGTATACACACAAGTTTAATGAAAACTACATCTAAACATGTAATCAAAACAATAAATGTAAAACCATAAACAACCATGATCATTAGATTAAGTGCATGTGCATTAGATCTAGGATATACACACTAGTTAAACTAAAGTGAGAACACAAAAGTAATAATCCATATAAGCATGGGTATTTCTCAAAGGCTAGTTATGCATATCACTAGTTTAATTAACATGGCATTTAATATAATAATCATGAAAAATTAAAACATGCAAAAATCATCAATAAGAGCATGTAAACTAAATGAGGAGTTAGAGATCGTTACCAAAATCAATAGGGCTAATCTCTAGGTGTCCAAACCATAGTAATCCTCCCACCAAACTTTCCTTAAAAGTGATGCATCCAAAAGTGTCATCATATAGCTCGGAACGCACTCACCTCAAGGCACCAACACCTCTAACGTCATGAGAGAGCCCACACCTACATCAAATACAATAGGAGTGGATTTTGGTACCCATACTCTATTGGGTTCATGGGGGTTAGCACCTTTTCTAACCCAAACAAACTTATTTTCAAAATTTGAATTGTTAATCCTATCATAATAAAATTTTGCAAGGTGGCCCTTACGTCCACAATATGTACATGTGTACACATGAGCATACTTTGAATCGTATGTGTGTGCATGATGAGCATGTGTATGCTGTGGTTTGTGTGCATGCAGAGGTGGAGCATGTTTCTTGTGAAACATGGATTTCAACCATGTGAGATTCATGGCACATTGGCTCAAAGTGGAGCCCAAACAATTAAAACTCTTTTTTAAAATACATATATCATTTTCAATAATAGAAGAAGAGGTGGAGCATGTAATATGTTTGTTAATAGAAAATGAATCTATAGTAGTATGATAAATATGGGAAGGCAAATCATTTTTCAAAGAAGTATTTTTCTTTGAAATCAAATCTAGTTCTTTTGAAATTGAAGCAATTTTATTTTTCAAAGTTTCATTCTCTTTTAAAACAAAATCAAGTTTTAAAGACAAAATTTTATTTTTCTTCACAACATCATCACAATCATTTTTATTCTTTAAAAATTCATTTTCCTTCAAGGCAAGGTCAAGTTGGGATTTCAATGAGTCCCTTTTATTTGAAATCTCATCCCTTTCTTGCAAAACCATGTCAAGTTTGGAAGACAAATTTTTATTTTCTTCTTTTAATCCAAAGCTTTTCTTTTTCAAAACTTTATATTTTTCAAGCAATTTTTCACATACAATAGAAAGTTCTTCATTTAAAACATCGGCATCCATATGGTCATCACCGGAAGAAGTAGCACTATCATCTAGTTGAGTATCCGAATTTACCTCAAGGGAGTCATTCCCTCGGATTATGTAGCAAGCTTGTTCGGATTCATCCTCACCAGATTCCTTCTCCACAATGTTTAGCGTTTGAAGCTTTGAAAAGGGTCAATGTGTTCCACACTGCAAAGGCAGAATCACAATGAGAAACCATATATAATATTCTTTGCTTAGAGTGCCTCTAGGCCTGTGCATTGGCCTCTATATGCTTGCTATTACCAACATAAGATTTCTTGGTAGCGGCAAGATGAACATGCATACTTAGGGTTTTAAGATACATGGACATCTTAACTTTCCAAACATCAATGTTGGAAGTGTCATACATGGGAGGGGTCATGAAGTCCATGAGTGTGTGTAAACAAATAAGTGTGCAAATGAAAATATAAATTAGCCAACATAGATCTCACTCCTAGGTGGTTAAACCTAATATCAGGAGCGTACGCTCTGATATCAATTGAAAATACACCAATAGGGGGTGAATAGGTGTATGGCTAATCTAGTGACAAATGATGCGAAATTAAAAACAAATTGCAACACACTTAGTGTAACCAAAGAGTGTAGCCAAATTCCCGGTGAAGGGCTCTAGACTATCTCCTTTAAATTCCTCTAAATAAGAGTTGAGGTGCTATATGAAGCTCTCTTGGTTCAACATAAGTATGGGAACAAACAAACAATACCAAGCATATAAGTATGATATGAACAATATGAAATAATGCAAAACACGAAATAAGAGAGAGAGTTTAGAGATAGCGGATCAA
This sequence comes from Agave tequilana, assembly GCA_038442645.1. Classification (NCBI taxonomy): domain Eukaryota; kingdom Viridiplantae; phylum Streptophyta; class Magnoliopsida; order Asparagales; family Asparagaceae; genus Agave; species Agave tequilana. Next base: position 18,601 of record JAVJIF010021608.1, read on the forward strand.
ACGAAAACACAAGGATATGTTTCGATGTTCGAGCCACTGCTCTACGTCCCCGCCTTCACATAGAAGGATTTCCACTAATCGTCCACACAGGACTTCCTACACAGGGAACCTCCACTGAGGATTTGGGTACTACAAACTAGGAGTATACAACTCCACTCTCCAACAAACACAACATCTACACAAGAGGCAAGGCACAACAACAATCACCTCTACACTTAGAGGGATGGGCACTTAGCCAAACAATAATCACCTCTAGACTTAGAGGGATACCAACCAAACCAAACTCCTCCACAATCACCTCTACACGAGAGGGATAACAACAAAGAAAAGAAGGTTACAACTCTTGGTGATCTCAAAGACCACAAATCAATTTTTCTCACAAAACAAGATCCTAATAGATAGGATAGATAGATAGCTCAATTGTGAGAAAATAAAGTATTTGGAACAAAGAAAAAACACTTGGGAAAATCTCCAAATAGATATTGAAATCAAGATCAAAAACCAATTCCCATAAGACTCTCTTTTCTTTAAATTTTCCAACACTTTAAAAACAAATAAAAATAAATCTTTTAACCACAAAAACTCTTGCTGAAAAATACTTGAAAGATAGAAATTTTTCCCTTCTCAAATCTTGTTAAAATCAGCTCAAGAGAAGGCATATATATAGCCTCTCAAAAATCTGCCCGTTGGCAATCTGGAGAGGGCAAAATTGCCCTTCCGGTCGACCGCCCGGTCGACTGGCCAACGGTCATTTTTCTGACCGTTGAGCCACCGGTCGACCGCCCGGTCCACCGAGGCCTGAATACAGAGAGCAGAGCTCTCTGCCGGATGATCGCCCAGATGACCGGGGCCAGATCCAGAGATCAGAGCTCTCTGGCAGTCGACCGGGTCAGTAGACCGGCCCTCCAGCCTAAACGGCCTGTGCACGTTTGTGCACATCGGTCGACCGGACCAGTCGACCGACTTCTGCCTCGCTCGACCGTCCGGTCGACCGGCAGAAGGCCAGGACACATATTAAGGGGATTAAAAACTTGGTCTTTTTACCTTCTAAAAAATCCCATAAAATACACATAAATTCTACAAAATTAAGTTCTTTTAAGATCTTTGAATTACAAATATGTGTGAAAAAAATTCAACACATATTATAAACTATTTGAACCATTTTTGTGATATTGAAATTAGGTTTTAAACAAAATCGGTATTTTTCAAAACTAGAATTTTTGAAATGGAAAGCCGTTTTCTCCAAAACTCATGAAAATGTAAAAAACATGATATTAAAACAATTTTGAAGCATATTGTATATGGACAAAATTCAATATACATATAATGAAAGTACACCTAGAGGGAGGATGAATAGGTGTATGGCTAATCGAATGACAAATAATGTGGAATTTAAAAACTAATTGCAATGTAGCCGAATTCTCGGTGAAGGGCTCTGGACTAACTCCTCTTGATTCCTCTGAATAAGAGTTGAGGTGCTATATGAAGCTCTCTTGGTTTAACACAATTAAACTCAAGCATATATATATGAATTGAACAATATGATGCAATGCACAATATAAGAGAGAGAGAGAGAGTTAGAGATAGTGGATCAAACACAAACACAAAGATATATTTCGAGGTTCGAGCACCCAGCTCTACGTCCCTGCCTTCACACAGAAGGATTTTCACTATAGCGTCCACACAGGACTTCCCACACGGGGAACCTCCACTGAGGATTTAGGCAAATACAACTTGGGAGTACACAACTCCTCTCTCACCAAATACAACCTCTCACTAGTGGCAAGGCATAAAGCCAACACAATATCAACCTTTCACTAGTATTGGCCCAGGGGTACAATCACCCAGTTTTAGAGTTTTGATGATTACAAAGCATATATAGTTATTTGTAATAATCATGTTTAAGTGTTTAAGATTGTTTCAGGGTTCTAAGGATTCAAGATGTTTTCTTCCCTAAAGGAAGGTGGTGTTGACTCAAGTTGACTCAATACGGGATCAAGAATTCAAGTTATTCAACGATGCATATGGAAAAGCCCAAATAGAAGATCTTGTAGTCACCTAGAACCATTGTAAGAATTAGTATGTTAAAGAGTAAGGATATGATAGTTGTGCTCAAGAAAACACATACACAAAAATACACTTTTCAAAAGACAAATTTTTTGGTTATATTGGTTTTGGTGCATGTTAGATTAATATACATATTTCAAAATATTTCAAATTTTTATATTTAGTCTAAAACATGTATCTCATCTCCTATAGCATGCTACTTAAACCTCAAACCATTTAAAATATTTCAAAAATATTTCAAAGTTTAAAAACCTCTTTAAAAACTGTTTCAGGCCTTTACGGTCGACCGGTACTGTTTCAGGCCAGATCAGTCGACCGGGCCTTATTGCCTTGGGTGTGCACGTCTGTACACGTCTGCCGGTCGACCGGGCGGTCGACCGACTGCATGACCTTAACTCTCGGGTTTTGCCGGTCGACCGGGCCGGTCGACCGACAGTTCAATATTCTGTTTTAAATATAACCGGCGATCGACCGGAGCCAATGGCTCTTTTACCGAGCCGGTCGACCGGCAGCTGTCCAGATTGCCCCAACGGCTATATTTTGGATCTATTTTGTTTTCTAGTGATTCCAACGGCTATTTTTATTTCTAAGTGGCTTAACTCAACCCTAATGACCTAGTATCACTTATGAATGGTATTTATCCATTCCCTATAATTAGAGGTCATTGGTCTTTAGTTTTTCACAAGAAAAACATTCTAGTTTCAAGTTTTCAAAAGAGAAGAAAAGTTTACTTGCTTTCATTTTCCAAGTTCTTTCAATTGCAAGAGTTTTCAGTTGGTTTCCAAGTCTTTTAAACCTCTTCTACTGAAATTTTTCTCTCACTTTACTTCTTGAGCCAAAAATCATACTCCACTCTAGAAGAAGTTGTAAGAGAGAGTTTGTGATCTTTTGATCACCAAGTGACTTGTATTCTATTGTGTTGAGGTTCATCTTGTGTAGAGACTAGCTTTGTTGGAGTTGGGTACTCCGGTCTTGTGTAGACCATTTGTAATCCCCTTGGGTATAAAGGTTCCTGGGTGAAAATTTCCTTTGTCGATTTAGTGGAAATCCTTCGTAGTGGTGAAGGCAGGGACATAGAGCGGTGGTTCGAACCTCGAAACAAGTTACTTGTGTTTGCGATTGATTTCCTTTTTGCTCCTTATTGCTTTACATTCCTTACTTGTGATACTACTTGTTTGTATTTCATTATTGCACTCATTTCATCTACTTGTTTTTCGGTCTTTACTCATTTCAACAAGAAAGCAATTACGCACCTCAACACATAATCTAGAGAAATCAAAGAGGAGAAGTTCTATAGCCCTTCACGGGGAATTCGGCTTCAATTTCTTATTTTGAGTGACCGCTTGCATCATTCATCTTTACTTGTTTAAAAAGAGCATTAGATTAGACTAACACCTATTCACCCCCCTCTAGGTGTTTTTCAATTGGTATCAGAGCTTTGGTCTCTAGATTCTTGGCTTAACATCCTTAGAGAGATCCTATATTGCTAATCACTCTTTTCATATTTCATCCTCATACACTTTAGTAAAGATGACCGAAGGTATTAAGACCCCACGCAAGTTTGATGGCCTTAACTTTCCCATATGAAAGGTTAAGATGATCGTGTTTTTTTTTTGCAATCCTTAGGGAGCCGGGTTGCTAAGGCGGTGACTAAACCTTTTAGCGCACACCTTGGTGATGAGGACACTTAGTCCGACATTGCCATGAAAGAGTTTGACGCTAATGTTAGGGCACACTATGCCTTACTTCAAGCTCTTAATGACGATGACATTGCTAGAGTCATTCACTGTAAATCTGCATATGAGATTTGGACTCACCTTCTAGTCACTCATGAGGGAACATCACAAGTAAAGAGGGCTAAAATTGACCTTCTTCGTTCCCAATATGAAAACTTTTTCATGCAAGAAAATTGAAATCACCTAGAGGGGGCTGTGAATAGGTGATGGCTATACTAAGTGGCAAATAATGCGGATTAAAAACTAATTAACAATAAATAACAACAATATTAAAACTTGCAAGGAAGTAAACAAATAATAGTGCAAGTAAAGAGGAGAGAGAGAGAGAGAGTTTAGAGATAAGTGGATAATCGCAAACACGAGAATATGTTTCGAGGTTCGAGCCACTGCTCTACGTCCCCGCCTTCAACACGATGAAGGATTTCCACTATGCTTGATCCCACCGGATCGTCAATACAAGTTCTCACTAGAACTCTTCGGACACACTTGTCCTCTCTCACGGTGCCGCAACACCGACTTAGAGCTCACTAGCTCGCTTGAGCCCGCAACCTCTACAACTTCTCAATATGAAGAAACGGTGATCAACACTTGATCACAAACAAAGCTCACTTGCACAATCCTATAACCAAGATGAGGAGATGAAACTTTAGGAATTGTGTGGTGCTAAAACAAGTAGAGAAGTGAAAGAGAAAGCTTCAAGCTAAAACACAAAGGATTGAAAATTTGGCTCAAGAAAATTCTTTTTGCTAAAAGGCTAAACTTTGAGAAATTTTGAGTTTACTCTTGTAAATGTTGTCTTTTAGTTGTATAACACTCCCACTATTTATAGGGGATGAAAACTGGATTAGAAAAGCCATAGGATTCGTTGGGAGAAGCCCCAACAAAAGACAAACCAAAAATAGCCGTTGGAATCTGTCAGCAGACTCTGACTGCTGTCGGTTGACTGATTAGTATCCAATATTGCATATTTTATATCATAATCCCCATGCATATTACAAATAAATATGTGATTTTTACTCCTCTTCTCTACATATTTGCAGGTACACAATCTAAAGGAGATAAAGCAATTAATCACCTTAATTAGCAATAATTAAGTGATTAATCAAAGATTAAAGATAATCCAAAGATTTCAAATCCAGATCTAGAGAGATCCGTGCAACAAACGAAGATTCCAGATAGTCCACGTGGCTAACTAACTAACAAGAAGATCTCACCAGAAAATCTGGGCTCAACGGCCCAGATCTCGCGGCGATCCCGCGGCAATCCGCGGCAAATCTTGGGCCGTTGAGCCCCAGATTTTGCGCCAACAGACTTGCTTCTGGATCCTTCACCTGGGGCCTATAAATACTGGATTTGTACCTGCGAGAAAAAACTGATCAGAGAAGAGAGAGAGATTAGTGAATAGATTTGTATTTTGCTAGGTTTTCTTTAGAATTTTTAGCTCTCTATGATCTTCTCCTCCCTAGATTTCATTGCAAGAGAGAGTTGTAAGAGAGAGAGAGCTTGTATCATCAAGAAGTGACACTTGGAGCTATACAAGGATTGATCCATTCTCTACTTCTCTACTTGAGCTTGATTCTAGTTTGATTACTTTCTCTTTACTTGCTTTGTTTACTTTCTTGCAATTTACTTCAAGCTTTGTTTTAGTTCTTTAATGGCTTGTAGCTAATTTTCCTTCCATGTACTAGTTTACCACTAGCTTAAGCTTTCTTCACTAACTCATGGGTGATTGCTTTTGTTCATCTTGCAAGTTGTATGATCTTCTCTTCTCCGATGGTTAAACCACCATCTTGCAAGTGAGAAAGTAATTAGGTCAACACGCGAGACGAATCCTACGCTAATGGAGTGACAACATTAGGCAAGCATTCGCTATCAAGGAGTCTAGTAAGTCTTGGCAAGCTAGCAAGGTAAGCTAGTCATGGATTGCTTTCTTTAAGTTTTCTTTCTTTTTCTTGTGAATACCACATCCACTTCTTGATTTCTTTTCCAACGATTTCCACCATGAACATAGCCATCCTTTCTTTTAGTTTCTTTTACATTTGATTCACTAAGTTTATAAGCAAGAGAAGAATACTCGTTTGTTCACTTCACTACCATACGTTAAAGCTTCCATCGCGAGCTCTCCCTGAGAATCGACTCGGTATAGTCCTATACTATAACGGAGACAAGAAAGGGTACATAAAATACATTCTTATACACATAATAAGTACACCTTCTTCGTCTAATCAAAATGGCGCCGTTGCCGGGGAGAGCGACGTTATTTTTGGTTTAAAGTGAAGTACTAAACGATTCTTCTTCTCTGTTGCAGGTTACAGGAGAAGAAAACAGGAAAATCTTCATTGCAGTCACATATAAGTGGACCTGGGCCTCTGCTCAAGAAAGCAGAGCCCAGGATCCCTCCAAATTGCCGCGGATCCACAACATTTGCCGTGGGAACGCGGCAATAAGGAGTTAACTACGTACAAGCTTTCTTCAGGGGCTTCAGATCTGCAAAATACATCTGCTGCTATACTTGAAATCCTGTATTTTTTACCATATACCTGCTAAATTAAAAAACAGTAAAAAGTTGGTTGAATTGTTAAAAATTGTTTAGACACTTGCATTTTAGGCACGTGTCTCTTCAATTCTTTACTTTTACTGTTGAAGAGTGCTGGAGGCAAGGTACGTGTTTGCATTGCATTTAGACTAGGACAAACTCCTTGCTTGATTTTCATGCTTTGAGTGTATCCTAGCTATATTTCTTGTACATTTGCACAATTCAAATTTAAGGGCATACCCGTAAATAAGATAAGGTGGGGGAGGTCATTACCCTTTCCTTAGCCCGAAAACTACAATCCCAAGCACTCACTAACCCAAGCCTAATTTAATAAAAAAGTAGACGTTGGCCCTAGGGACATCTCGGACTCATTTAGGAGATTTTCCTAAGGGGGAAAAGTGTTAGAATTTAACTCTTGCAAAATCGGTGTCTAGGAAAGGGGTTGAAGGCCGAAAGCCCGAAGGTTGCTGGTTACTTAATTAAGGAACGTCTTCGGACGGAAAACCTCCCACCAACCTTACCCTTCCCTGGCTGATTAGCTTGTGGTTAGAGTCTACACTAAACCTCCCGTGGACAGTCTATTTGTTAGGAGTCGTCTAGGTCTAAGTCTACCCTAACTTAGGTTAGAAATTTTTTCTTTTGTTTGTTTGTTTGTTTGTTTGTTTGTTTTTGTTTGTGATTGTGTGATATGGCTTATAATTACAATTCTTTCCATCCATATGTCACACACACTCCATATTCGGATAATTCTAACCCGGTGTTTTACAATATGCACCAACCACATACACCGGGTTGGCCTTATCCGAATCAATATGACCCATATCCCCCATTTAATAATTATAATGTCCAAAATAATTTCAACTCTTCACCGAGTCATTGGGGATTCACGTACCCCGAGTCAAATTTTCAAAATCCTTGTCCACAACATTCATTTCCCGAGTCCACTTCATATACTCCTTTTTCTGAACTACTATTTGAAGAAAAATCTGAGTTACAAAGGAGTATAGAAGCAAATTTACAACAGGCCACACAACACTTTCAGAAAACATTGGCCTCTCCAATTCCACCGTATTTTCAAGAGTCTTACTCAGTTCCACCGCTTCCTAATGAACAACCATTTGTCATGGAAACGAGTAAAGATCTCTTGTGTGAGTCCACTTTTCCATCATCACACATTTTTGACTCACACTATTCACAAAATTTCCGAAATCAAGATTCATATACTCCCATTCTAGGGCAACCATTTGAAAGTCAAGATGAGAGTATAGAGAGCTTTAAAGAGTCTATGTTACAAATGCAAAAAGATCTTACTGAGTCTTTCAATAGTGTGAGAGAACAATTGGATAACCTTCTTAGGAATGAGGAAACTCTATCCTATCAACCTGTGACTAATCCAGTTATACCACACTCTATTGATATGACCCAAGACTCTTGTCATTTTGGAAATCCTGATTCAATTTCAGCACATTCACCTGAACTTGTCCAAACTTCAAATCCAATTGACGTTTTGGCAAGTTTTCCTTTTTCTGAAATTGAACTGGAACATGAATTTGATCCTGAACTTTCATTAGATGATTCCAATCTACTTCCTGATTCAATCATGACTTCCATAACCTTACCTGATTTCAATCCATTTCCCAAGTCATAATTGGATCCATTTCCTATCCATTGTGAAATTGAATCACCAATCTTTTTTGATGATCACATTGAACTTGACCAATTCTACACTTCTGAAAATTCCATTGATAAATTGGCAAGTTCTCCACATTTTATTGAACTACATGAGGAATGTGATCTTGAACCCAAACTCAGTGATTCAATTCTTTTTCCTTATTCCATAATGACTCCGGTATCTTTACCTCACATCAATCTTTTCCCGGAGTCAATCTTGGATCCTTTCACAATTCACAATGAAGTTGAATCATCCATCTTTGAGGATCATATTGAACTTGCCCAATTCTACACTTTTGAAGATTCTATTGACATTTTGGCAAGTTCTCCATCTTGTGGAATTGAACTCAATGAGAAATGTGACCTTGATTTTCTCGATCTCTTTACTTCTGAAACTGATTGTACAATTATTAAGGAAGATGTTGACTTAAGTTTTGAAGAATTGTACGGTGATGAGCTTGAATTTCTTAAAATTGGAAGTAAAGAGATATCACCCATAGTAGGTCACATTCCATTGTTGGACAACACATATGGACTTGAGTTTCCATTTCTTGACTTGGACACAATTTCTGACCTCACTTCGACTCCTGAACCATCACTTGATTTAAATCATAATCCTGAGTCGGTATTCCTTCCAGAGTCCAAGTCAACTGTTCTATCATTTCATGCACCATTCTGGGACAAGGTAGTTGATAAATTTGACTCAGAAATTATTTTGCAAATCTTGAAATTAGATGGGGTCATGTACATAATAAAAATCATTCATGCATATATCATTCTTGTGGGTCATATTAGTTATATTTTTGGTGGGTTCCTGAAAACCCAACGTAAAGATGATTGGGACATGTTTCGTGGACCAATCCGACCACCACCGGAACCACCACCTTAAGGTAATTTGTTCCTTCCCTTTCCATTTTGTTTCATGCATACATATATCATGATGCATTGAGGACAATGCATGAAATAAGTGTGGGGGGGGTTTACTAACTTAGAGTTTTTAGAATTTCTTTCTTTTACACTTCTTTTAGAGTTTTTAGATTTTCTTTAATAAATAATAATAAAAAAAAACTTTTTGAAATAAGAGACAAAGTTTTGATCTATTTTTTTAAGAAAAGTAAGATGTATCTTAGAAATTAAGAAAGCCTTAATTATGACATCTTAAACATAGTTGAAGTAATAGATCTTGTTGGAAATTATAGGCTAAGTAAGTAAAATTGGTGAGATATTCTTATCTTGAATTTTTTGCCTTAGATAATATGCACTTCACACTTACACATTTCTTGGGATGGAAACAAAGACCAAAAATGCCATGAAAATAAAAAAAATTTAAAAAAAAAAAAAAAAATATATATAAATAAAACATCACCTATTAAGCTGGGAAATTGTGCCTCAAGAAGCATAATTACTCACGCCTAACGGTGATCATAATAAATAATCCCTCTTAGTTATGTGGCCTTTTCTACTCGAGACCTTAAACCCGAGGGATGTTTTCTCATCTGGTGCCCTAAGACCATCTGGTTTGGGAGTCATCGGTTAAAGGCTCGCTACAAGGGTAGACTAGAAAGCCTAGACTAAGGGAAGATTAAATAAAAAAAAAAAAAAAGAGAAATATATATATATATATATATATATATATATATAGATAAATAAATGGCTTGATGGTTGGAGTTGAAATCCCAGAAATTTTCACTTACACGGTGTGCATACTATCTAGGTTTTATGAAAGATAAAAGTATTCAATCCAATTTTGAATTCTTACCTTAATTGAAGACAAGATCTTGCATGGAGATTAAGTTTAAGGAAGAATAATTATAGGTGGACTTATGACCTAGGATCACTTATATTTTTGCAAAAATAGTTCGTAAACATGTCTCTTATTCAAAATGCGTTTTCAAAATACTAACATTTGTCTTCTTTCTTTATGGATTTTGTGGGTGTAATCCGCTGAAAACCCTCAGGAGACAACACTCCTCCTCTAGGGTAACCTAGAGGTTTAACGGCTTGTTGCACATGCTCAGTGCAATCGCGTCACCTGCGAAAGTGGTGCAATAAATTGGTAGTTTAGATTTTTCTTTTCTTTTTCTTAGTTTTGCTCGGGACGAGCAAAAGAATAAGTGTGGGGGTGTGATTAGTATCCAATATTGCATATTTTATATCATAATCCCCATGCATATTACAAATAAATATGTGATTTTTGCTCCTCTTCTCTACATATTTGCAGGTACACAATCTAAAGGAGATAAAGCAATTAATCACCTTAATTAGCAATAATTAAGTGATTAATCAAAGATTAAAGATAATCCAAAGATTTCAAATCCAGATCTAGAGAGATCCGTGCAACAAACGAAGATTCCAGATAGTCCACGTGGCTAACTAACTAACAAGAAGATCTCACCAGAAAATCTGGGCTCAACGGCCCAGATCTCGCGGCGATCCCGCGGCAATCCGCGGCAAATCTTGGGCCGTTGAGCCCCAGATTTTGCGCCAACAGACTTGCTTCTGGATCCTTCACCTGGGGCCTATAAATACTGGATTTGTACCTGCGAGAAAAAACTGATCAGAGAAGAGAGAGAGATTAGTGAATAGATTTGTATTTTGCTAGGTTTTCTTTAGGATTTTTAGCTCTCTATGATCTTCTCCTCCCTAGATTTCATTGCAAGAGAGAGTTGTAAGAGAGAGAGAGCTTGTATCATCAAGAAGTGACACTTGGAGCTATACAAGGATTGATCCATTCTCTACTTCTCTACTTGAGCTTGATTCTAGTTTGATTACTTTCTCTTTACTTGCTTTGTTTACTTTCTTGCAATTTACTTCAAGCTTTGTTTTAGTTCTTTAATGGCTTGTAGCTAATTTTCCTTCCATGTACTAGTTTACCACTAGCTTAAGCTTTCTTCACTAACTCATGGGTGATTGCTTTTGTTCATCTTGCAAGTTGTATGATCTTCTCTTCTCCGATGGTTAAACCACCATCTTGCAAGTGAGAAAGTAATTAGGTCAACACGCGAGACGAATCCTACGCTAATGGAGTGACAACATTAGGCAAGCATTCGCTATCAAGGAGTCTAGTAAGTCTTGGCAAGCTAGCAAGGTAAGCTAGTCATGGATTGCTTTCTTTAAGTTTTCTTTCTTTTTCTTGTGAATACCACATCCACTTCTTGATTTCTTTTCCAACGATTTCCACCATGAACATAGCCATCCTTTCTTTTAGTTTCTTTTACATTTGATTCACTAAGTTTATAAGCAAGAGAAGAATACTCGTTTGTTCACTTCACTACCATACGTTAAAGCTTCCATCGCGAGCTCTCCCTGAGAATCGACTCGGTATAGTCCTATACTATAACGGAGACAAGAAAGGGTACATAAAATACATTCTTATACACATAATAAGTACACCTTCTTCGTCTAATCATTGACCGTGCCGGTCGACCGCGAACGGTCGAATTTCCGACCGTTGGGAAAGCGGTCGACCGGGCCGGTCGACCGAAGTCCCAAACAGAGAGTGACCACTCTCTGTCGGTCGACCGGGCCGGTCGACCGGAACAAACAGAGAGCACTGCTCTATCTGCCGGTCGACCGGAACGGTCGACCGATGTGCACAATGCACATTGGTGCATGTTGGTCGACCGCCCGGTCGACCGACAGAGCAGTTCTGCTCTGCCAGCGGTCGACCGTGCGGTCGACCGGTCTAGGCCAAAAGTCAGGTTTTTGAAAACTTTTTGAAGTCTAAATTTTTCCAATAAAAATTCTTTAGATCGGTATATACAAAATAAAGTTCTAGGGCTTGAAAAGACCAGAGTGTGATCATAGATCAACACCAAAAAGATTTGAACTATATTTTGTTAAAAATTCTTTTTCTAAACTTAAAAACCGTTTTTCCAAAAACTTATTTTTCCAAAAACCGAATTTTCCAAACTTCGTTTTTCTGAAACTCGGTAAGAAATTTGTAATAAAATTTTGTTTGAAAGCATGAAGTAATATCAAATGTGTGTGTATGGCAATCCCAAGGTTATCAACCTCTATCATCTCTGTTTTGACAAATAGACTATAAATCCTAACTAAAATGAGAAATGCAAAAATACAAATCTTGTATAGTCTTCTCAACTTGTTTGATTGATCCTTGAGCTCTTCTAGTGTGCTAGGCACTGGGATCTAAATCCTCGCAGCTTCCAAATGTGAGTCTTGTGTAGGAGCCGTCAATCAGCCTATGTTTTTACCTGAAACTCATTTAAAATAATCTTGTTAATTCCTAACTTCATATGGTTTGTAATCATCAAAACTTAGGGCTAATGGGCATTGGGCCAACAATCTCCCCCCTTTTGATGATGACAAAACATATAGAGTTATTACAAATATTTTGGGTGGAGACTTCAAGTGAAGCTCCCCCTTAACATATGCATATAAAAGAATATGATATAAAAAATCTAAATGCATAACAAGGGCATGTATATGATATGTTAATAAACACATATGCCAACCATCCATGCATACCAAAGATACAGAAATATAAAAATGTTTGCATATCTAGTTACCTCCATCCATCCATAAATATCTCCAGCCTCCAAAGTGAGTGGTAGAAGGTTGGAACAAACATAGAACAATAAGCAATAGACAACCAACCATATATATACCACATGGAGATAACAAAAATAACTGCCATATCATAAACAAACATAGAACAATAAGTAATAGACAACCAACCATATATATACCACTTGGAGATAACAAAAATAACTGCCATATCATAATAATAAAAAGATGTTCATACAAGATAGGAGGTTCATGCCAACCTCAAAACTAGAAACGTAACAAATGTCCATACAGAAAGCAGACTAATAACCAAATACAGCATAAATAAACAACCCAGAAAACTAACACATAACACATGTCCAAAATAACATAACAACATAAATAACTCCCAGAAATCTCTCCCCCTTTTTGACATCATCAAAAGGGGTCAATGTCTCCCAAAATCTGTGTCGCTCTGGGGAGTAGGTGTCGGAGCAGAAGTAGGAGGAGCAGAAGAAGCAGGAGCCCAGCGGCGAACGGAGGGCCGAAAGTAGGAAGTGGCTAAGCACGTTCACTAGGAAGAGGAGCTGGCCAATCAACCTGGTGTAGATGCCGCCGAGACAGGCATGCTAGCGCATGGAGTCACAGATATGGCTGAGATCATTGTCCAAACGCTGCTCCATCCGCTGATAGTGTGCAGTCATCTCAGCGAAAATCTGCTCGCGATGCTCGGTCATCTCAGCGAAAATCTGCTGACGGTGCGCGGACATCTCAGCAGAAAGCTGCTGGTGGTGCTCCCGAAGCTGAGTAGATAAGGCTAGATAGGGGTCGGAGGGAGCAGAAGAGCTAGAGGATGATCCAAGAACAGCAGGAAAGAAAGACTATGGCTGAGGAGCTGGATGACGCTCCCTAGGACGCATCCTCTTGAGGAGGGTGCTGTTGATGTCTACTGACGGTTCAATCGACCGTTCAGAGGAAAGATCAAAATTTAGCTGCTTCAAAAGACGTGTGATGAGCATCCCAAAGGGCAAGTGCCGGTTTAGGACAAGGAGATGATCAGAAGTCATGTAATTGATGATGAGTTTAGGTATATTGATTCTAATGCCTTTCAGAAGGCAATAGATGATAAGAGGAGCAGAACCCCTAGCGTGACTATATTCTCCTGATTTTGGCAGGAGGTTATAGAACACGATTTTGGCCAGGACCTGGGCGGTGAGAGTATAATACTTCACCTCCTTGTTCCTGACTAAACTGGGGTTATCATCATCATGAAGCAGTGTGGATGCGGTGTGGGCAGACTCACCGTCAGGATACTCAAAATCATGCAGATCGAAGTTATAAATGTCTACCCCCTCACAGGAGAGGTGTAGGTGATGTGCAAATTGTTGAAGTGAGATATCAATATCTTTGCCCAAGACTCTGGATTTGATGTGATTATTTTCAAAAGTGAGATTTGAATAGAAATATTGCACCAAAGTAGGATAGACAGGTTCTTTAATAGTGACATAATTTTCTAAGGAGCTAAATGCTAGGATAGATGCAAGATTAAGGTGCTCAAAATCACTAAGCACCACAGTTCTACCTGAATTCACATTTTTAGTGGAGATTAAGACATGCCTATAGGATGCATTTTGAGATACAAAAGGGGAGGATGAAGATTGGGGGGGTTTTCCCTTTTCATAACGGGTTCTTTTAGACATGGATGATGTATAAGAAAGATTAGGCACTAATAAGGCACGATCTAAACAATAGAACCTAGAAATCACCTAGAGATAACAAGGAAATAAGAGATTTGAAGGAAAAGGAGATTATACCTTGAAAACCAGACGAAAATCCCAAAATTGAGAGTAGATCTGAAGCCTGAACACAATTTTCCCAAATTTTTGTGGATGAATTTGACGAATTAGAGAGAGAAAAAGAGTTTGAGAGGGTGTAGGGTTGAGAGAGGAGAGGATTAGGAGTGTTGGAGGCGGTGGAAGATGAAGAGGGGAAAGAATTTGGGGGTTAGGCCTTTATAAAGAGTCGGGTAAAAAGACAGCATACCCGACTGCCGGTCGACCAGGCTGGTCGACCGGTGGAAACCGAGAGCACTCGGTTTCAGTCGGTCGACCGCTGCGGTCGACCAGCTACGGGCAGAAAAATAATTTTCTGTTCCAGGCAATATCGGTCGACCGGGTCGGTCGACTGGGCCTATACCAGGCCAGATCGGTCGACCGGCCGGTTGACCGGTTATGCTGAAAACAGAGAGAAAAATTGTTTTTACATTTAGGGTTTTTAATTTTATTTTCTTCTAACCATAAAGTATATCTTTATTGTAAAATCATAAAAATGATGTTGAAACAATTTAAATCCTCTTGGCATGAAAAACTCAAAAAAAAAATATTCATTTTTATTTATTTATTATTAATATTTATTTCCAAATTAATAAAGCGATAAATAAGAGATGTTGAAGCCGAATACCCCGTTAAGGGTTCTGAACTTCTCCTCGACATTCCTCTAGATAAGAGTTGAGGTGCGCAATTGCCATCTCTATCTATTAGCTCAATTTGGTTAAATAAATCTTTATTATAAAACTTCATTTTAACAAAATCTTGATATATGGACAAATAACATATGACAAAGAAACATGAATATATTCTCAATCGTGGCAAAGATACAAACAAATGGATATGCAACTTTACATATGTAAGGCACATTATCACAAAAATGCAACTAGCAATTCTATGCATATGAAAAGAAATTTTTATGTGGAGAAGTTACCAAACCATAGATATTCTCTAAAATGGGTGCCTCTTCGATAGTGATGCAAGCGACGATGTGTTCGTTGAGCGTTGATGCATCCACCACCCGGGCACTATCTCCCCCTAAGTCTTGGAGGAGGACGACGCACCTGCATCAATTAAATTCGGTGTGTCTTTTGATACCCAAATCTTTTTGGGTCCTATAGGGTTAGTGTTTTCTCGAACCCAAATATTTTTATTTGACAAGTTTAGCTTAGCATAACAAAATTTAGCTAAATGGCCTTTGCAGCCACAATGTGCACAAGTATAAATTCTACCATACATAAATGCATGCTTGTGTGTGTGTGCATGCTTGTGTGAGTTTGAAGCATGATGATGAGTGTGTTTCCCTTGGGATATTCCTTTAGGAAACCTAGATGCAAATTTAGTAATGTCAAAAGCACATTTCTTTAAAGTTGTATCCAAAACTTCTGTAACACCCCGCTCCCGGAATACGTACTTAGTTGCGTATTCAGATTTTTCGATCGTATTTTTCGATTTACTTCCTGTATTTGTTTTGTATTATGAATTATTTATATGATCGTTTTGTCTTGGAACCGGATTCACGTACTCGGAGTCAGCCCTAATCTGAACCGGGAACCCGATCCTAGTGAGTGGCTCGATTTGATCTTTTCACTATTCCAATTTGACCGATTTTAGTTTTAAACATCATTTTCTAATATTTTAGATTTTCTATGATTTTCTGGAATTTTCCAGAATTAAATTGAAATTCTTCAAAACCGGGGTCGACCGATACCGCTGACCGATTCTCGGATTTTTAATTTACAAACAGAGTTGAATTTTAAGAAACGGCTTTCTGTAACTTCTTAAAATCACATTTTCTATCTAAATACTTTTTCTGAGGATTTTATGAATTTATGAATTCCACCAGATTCGGTATCGGCCAGTATCGCTGGTTGATTCCAGGATTTTTAGTTTACAATCGGGATTGAATTTCTGAATTCTGCTTTAACCTTGCTTCTTAAAATCATATTTTATTCTTTAATACATTTTCTGGGATTTTTCGGAATTTATCAAAATCCAGCCGACCCGGTGTAGACCGGTATCGGCGGTTGGCTTCCGAATTTTTAATTTGAAAATGGGATTTTATTTCTGAAAACCGATTTCGTATTAGTCCTCAGGATGACGTTTTCTACCTCCGGGTATTTTTGGGGATTTTTCTGGGACAATCGATTTTTCGCGACCATATTATAATATTATTATTTTTCAAATCTTATCTTTTCTTCTCTTTCTTTCCTTTTCTTTTCTTCCACTGACTTCAGACCACTCCCCTCCACGTGGGCCACATCCCATCACCACACCCCCCCTCTCTCATCAATCACATCCCTCATCATCACCCCCCTTTTTCCTTTTCCTTTTTCTTTTCTTTCTCTTTCTTTTCTTCTTCTCTTCTCCTCATTTTTCTTCCTTCTTCTTTTCTCCATGAGAGGCCAGCACCCAACCGGCCACCACCGCCGGCGCCTCCGGCCACCACGACGCCGACGAGGAGACCCCAACTCCGGCGGCCATACCCCCTTTCCTCCATCTCCACCAACATCACCTCAATCTCCATCTTCTTCCTCCTCAAAGCCACCACCAACTCCACCTTCTTCTTCTCATCATCTTCCTTAAATTAACCTTCACCACCACCATCTTCTCCACCACAACACCTATTTCTCCTCCACCTCTCATCCTCTTCAACAATTCCATCACCACCAAAATCATCATCTTCACAACCACCACCCCTTCACTACATCAAGGGCCGGCCACCTCCTTAGGATTGGGGGCCAAGCTCCTCTTCGTTGGTAATATCTCCGGTGATTATTCCGGTAATCGTTCACGATTATTCCGGTAATCATTCCGGTGGCAATTGCAAACTCGCGTCTGCCTATTTTCCCGCATCTGCTTACTTTTCCGCGTCTGCCTATTTTCCCGCATCTGCCTACTTTTCCGTGTCTGCCTATTTTCCCGCATCTGCTTACTTTTCCGCGTCTGCCTATTTTCCCGCATCTGCCTACTTTTCCGCGTCTGCCTATTTTCCCGCATCTGCTTACTTTTCCGCATCTGCCTATTTTCCCGCATCTGCCTATTTTTCCGCGTCTGCCTATTTTCCCGCATCTGCTTACTTTTTCGCGTCTGCCTATTTTCCCGCAGCTGCTTACTTTTCCGCGTCTGCCTATTTTCCCGCATCTGCTTACTTTTCCGCGTCTGCCTATTTTCCCGCATCTGCCTATTTTTTCGCGTCTGCCTATTTTCCCGCATCTGCCTATTTTCCCGCATCTGCCTATATTTCCGCGTCTCCATTCTCTCTCCTTTTCTCTCTCTACTTTTCTAACACCTTCTCTCTCCTTCGCACTTTCTCTCTCCAAAAATATTTATATATTATTATAATTATGGCGCGTGCGCGAGTTCCATGGATTCCAGACTTTTCGGCTTTCCGGTGATTTAGGCGAGTGGTCCTCGCCTTCATTTGGGTTTCCCCGCTTCGACGGGTCGACATGTATTTTATTCCATGTTTAATGTATTTTGTATTGGATGTGTCCCTGTATTTGTGTATGACTGAGTGCCAATGACTGGACATGTATTGCTCTGTGACGAATGCTTGTATTAGGGTAGTTTAATTCTTGTACATATACCATGCCTGTGATGTATTGTACTGCTCAGGTTTCTCAGCCTCAGGTCTCTCACTATCTCGAAAGAGACGTGATTTGGACCGTCAGGTCTCTCTGGACTCTTCAGCCTCCGGTCACTCACTATCTCGAAAGAGACGTGATTGGGACCGTCAGGTTTCTCTGGACTCGTCAGCCTCCGGTCTCTCACTATCTCGAAAGAGACGTGATTGGGACCGTCAGGTTTCTCTGGACTCGTCAGCCTCCGGTCTCTCACTATCTCGAAAGAGACGTGATTGGGACCGTCAGGTCTCTCTGGACTCTTCAGCCTCCGGTCACTCACTATCTCGAAAGAGACGTGATTGGGATCGTCAGGTTGCTTAGCTCCTCCTGGTTAACATGATCAGCGTTCAGCGCTTTACCACTAGATTCGTCTAGGCGGGATGTTGCCGGATTTTCTACTCGCACTTTAAGCCGAGTTGTCCCGGTAACCTGGCCAGACGCTCCAGTGTTAAATACTGTTTGCTGTCTGTACACTCCAGCTTACTCAGCTCCGCTTGATTGTGCTCAGCTACTATTCTATCACATGCCATGTATTTACCTGATATGTTAACACTTGACATGCCATGCCATTACTTCATACCTGTCTTTATACATGCTACTATTTAACACCTGCTTGTATCACCCGACAACTGATGTGTTATCACCTGACACCAACATGCTACTACTTGGCAAGGCCCCTTGTTATGACATGACTTGCCACCGGATTAATATCAATCTCTTGACATGGCTGGTTACCTGTTTAATATCACCATCTTGTCATGCTATCCCTTGACACCCGGCATGATATACTTGACCTGTGATTATCTCATTTACGGGAATACTATACTTGTTATCCTGCATTACATGCAGTGACTTGAATCTTGTACTTGTTATCCTGTATTATATATACAGTGACCTGAATCTATAGTACTCATGTACTCCTGAACTCCTGATTATGTCTTGTACCTGCTATTCCCGTAAATTGATAATCACATATTAAATTCTAATAAGACAACTTGTACCTGGTTTGGGGGAAACTGATGGGCCCTGATTAATCATGTTTATGGTGGTCTTATCGAGCCGCGCGTGGCCAAATACTTGAGGGATCACCTGGCGGCCACCAGGGATTCCGTGGGGTGTGCTGGCACCCCTACTCCTGTTTATTCCTGCCGGGTATGCACACGCCCTAGGCCTATTTCTATGGGATCTGCGATACTCTATTCCTGTTCGGGCGTGAATAAGTCCCGGTACCTAGCGGTACGTTCCGGCTCAGCACCGGATACTCCTGAACCGTTGTCCCGGGCATGTACGGGGCCCATCCGAATCATGATTCATCGATCTTTATCAGTTTCCAAATAACTTGCTATATAAGTTGTGAGTGGAAGTATGTGGAATGGGACACATACTGAAGCCTGGAACTTAGACTGCTCTAATTATAATAAGATGCTAATATACAATTTGCTGTGCCGTTTTGTAACTCGGGTTGTATGTGCTTGGATTATGGTGACATGGGATAAAGGTATATAGATGAGGGTTTCCTTGTTTGGATTATTCCTTCGATGTACTAATCTCATGGGGCCATGACCTAAGCCTGTACAATCGGTTTTGCTCGTGATCGGTTTTATTCGGTTTTATCGGTTTTTATCTGTTTTATGTTAGTTTAGGAGATATCTGGTGTTGCCCTATCTACTTTACTTCTCATCTCTTATCTTATCATACCATGAGTAGTTCCTGCTTAATATCACTTGTTTTATATCTACTCGCTCCTGCATGCTTACCTATGCTCGCCACTTGGCATTCGTATCACCACTCGCCTGGGGAGTTTTATCTGACTCCCCTGGATCCTCATGTCCAGGTCATGGAGCTAGGAGCGGGTAGACTCTCCCTGTTGCTGATCAGAGTGGCGCAGCGGTAGTGTGGATCTCCAGCAGACCGTCCAGAGCTCTATCCTTCCAGGCCCCCCATGTGCGGCTCTAGAGTTTTCTTGTTATGACTCTGAGCCTGTCTTTGTACTGTTCACTTTTGTACATCTCTTTGTAATCTTGCAATTGCGCATATCAGTGATGTAATATTCATGTAATATTGGATCACCTCTGGTGATAACTTTATAATTGTACTCATGTGTTGGAATGTATAATGCACCACTTGCTTCCGTACTCTGATTCTTGCCTGTACTGATGCTTAGCGTATATACGTGAGGGTATTTTGGACCTGCGCATATACGTTGCAGTAACGTCTCCGTACCCGCCGGATCGGGGCGTTACAGGGTGGTATCAGAGCCTAGGCTCTCACCTCCTCAGTACGTCCAGACGGCAAATTAATGGTAAAGAAATTTGCAACTGGAATGCATGAGTCCTGGTTATACAGTCCAACTACAAGTACAGAGTTATCTATTTTCTTGATCATCCTTTCTTTGATTCCTAATTTCCTCTATCTTTCCCCTGTTTTGGTTTTTCGAAGCCTTTATACCAACTTAAGATATGAATATACTAGAGAGGTAGTGGCTGGTTCTGGATGAAGCTATGACGTGATCTCTTCGGCCAACCCTATGAAGTTCGGGTATTCTCAGAATGGATCTGCTATCGGGTTATCTTTCCGAAGTCAGTAGTCGGAATTCTTCACGGATATTCTACATTCTCGGCTATATCTTTCAGAGTGATTGATGCCTGGTATTCAGAATTCTTAACTATCGGTCTTCTTTATTATGCTCAGGACTATCAGAGTTTTCTTTATCTTCAGTATTCTGGCTCATTCTCAGAGCGACATTGAGTATGCAATGCAACCGGGATTCTATTGCGAAGTTGTGTTATCAGGTTAATGTTATTCGGCGTTGTTCGGAGATTTATACAGCCGGAAGTGCAGAGGATGTCTATATCCTGATTATTGTTGAGTCAACTTGAGAGCCCTACCTATAGTACTTCATATCTTAATTGGTATAAATTCCGCCCTTGTCCTCCTTGTGTTCATTTACCCCTTATCGAAATTGCGAGGACGCAATTTTTTGTAAGGTGGATGGATTGTAACACCCCGCTCCCGGAATACGTACTTAGTTGCGTATTCGGATTTTTCGATCGTATTTTTCGATTTACTTCCTGTATTTGTTTTGTATTATGAATTATTTATATGATCGTTTTGTCTTGGACCCGGATTCACGTACTCGGAGTCAGCCCTAATCTGAACCGGGAACCCGATCCTAGTGAGTGGCTAGATTTGATCTTTTCGCTATTCCAATTTGACCGATTTCAGTTTTAAACATCATTTTCTAATATTTTAGATTTTCTATGATTTTCTGGAATTTTTCAGAATTAAATTGAAATTCTTCAAAACCGGGGTCGACCGATACCGCTGACCGATTCTCAGATTTTTAATTTACAAACGGAGTTGAATTTTAAGAAACGGCTTTCCTGTAACTTTTTAAAATCACATTTTCTATCTAAATACTTTTTCTGAGGATTTTATGAATTTATGAATTCCACCAGATTCGGTATCGGCCAGTATCGCTGGTTGATTCCAAGATTTTTAGTTTACAATCGGGATTGAATTTCTGAATTCCGCTTTCACCTTACTTCTTAAAATTATATTTTATTCTTTAATACATTTTCTGGGATTTTTCAGAATTTATCAAAATCCGGCCGACCCGGTATAGACCGGTATCGGCGGTTGGCTTCCGGATTTTTAATTTGAAAATGGGATTTTATTTCTGAAAACCGATTTCGTATTAGTCCTCAGGATGAAGTTTTCTATCTCTGGGTATTTTTGGGGATTTTTCTGGGACAGTCGATTTTTCGCGACCATATTATAATATTATTATTTTTCAAATCTTATCTTTTCTTCTCTTTCTTTCCTTTTCTTTTCTTCCACTGACTTCAGCCCACTCCCTTCCACGTGGGCCACATCCCATTACCACACCCCCCTCTCTCATCAATCACATCCCTCATCATCACCCCCCTTTTTCCTTTTCCTTTTTCTTTTCTTTCTCTTTCTTTTCTTCTTCTCTTCTCCTCATTTTTCTTCCTTCTTCTTTTCTCCATGAGAGGCCAGCACCCAACCGGCCACCACCGCCGGCGCCTCCGGCCACCACGACGCCGACGAGGAGACCCCAACTCCGGCGGCCATACCCCCCTTTCCTCCATCTCCACCAACATCACCTCAATCTCCATCTTCTTCCTCCTCAAAGCCACCACCAACTCCACCTTCTTCTTCTTCATCATCTTCCTTAAATTAACCTTCACCACCACCATCTTCTCCACCACAACACCTATTTCTCCTCCTCCTCTCATCCTCTTCAACAATTCCATCACCACCAAAATCATCATCTTCACAACCACCACCCCTTCACTACATCAAGGGCCGGACACCTCCTTAGGATTGGGGGCCGAGCTCCTCTTCGTTGGTAATATCTCCGGTGATTATTCCGGTAATCGTTCACGATTATTCTGGTAATCATTCGGTGGCAATTGCAAACTCGCGTCTGCCTATTTTCCCGCATTTGCTTACTTTTTCGCGTCTGCCTATTTTCCCGCATCTGCTTACTTTTCCGCGTCTGCCTATTTTCCTGCATCTGCTTACTTTTCCGCGTCTGCCTATTTTCCCGCATCTGCCTATTTTTCCGTGTCTGCCTATTTTCCCGCATCTGCTTACTTTTCCGCGTCTGTCTATTTTCCCGCATCTGCTTACTTTTCTGCGTCTGCCTATTTTCCCGCATCTGCTTACTTTTCCGTGTCTGCCTATTTTCCCGCATCTGCTTACTTTTCCACGTCTGCCTATTTTCCCGCATCTGCTTACTTTTCCGCGTCTGCCTATTTTCCCGCATCTGCTTACTTTTCCGCGTCTGCCTATTTTCCCGCATCTGCTTACTTTTCCGCGTCTGCCTATTTTCCCGCATCTGCTTACTTTTCCGCATCTGCCTATTTTCCCGCATCTGCCTATATTCCCGCGTCTCCATATTTTTCCGCATCTGCCTATATTTCCGCGTCTCCATTCTCTCTCCCTTTTCTCTCTCTACTTTTCTAACACCTTCTCTCTCCTTCCCACTTTCTCTCTTCAAAAATATTATATATTATTATAATTATGGCGCGTGCGCGAGTTCCATGGATTCCAGACTTTTCGGCTTTCCGGTGATTTAGGCGAGTGGTCCTCGCCTTCATTTGGGTTTCCCCGCTTCGACGGGTCGACATGTATTTTATTCCATGTTTAATGTATTTTGTATTGGGCTGTGTCCCTGTATTTGTGTATGGCTGAGTGCCAATGACTGGACATGTATTGCTCTGTGATGAATGCTTGTATTAGGGTAGTTTAATTCTTGTACATATACCATGCCTGTGATGTATTGTACTGCTCAGGTTTCTCAGCCTCAGGTCTCTCACTATCTCGAACGAGACGTGATTGGGACTGTCAGGTCTCTCTGGACTCTTCAGCCTCCGGTCACTCACTATCTTGAAAGAGACGTGATTGGGACCGTCAGGTTTCTCTGGACTCGTCAGCCTCCGGTTTCTCACTATCTCGAAAGAGACGTGATTGGGACCGTCAGGTTTCTCTGGACTCGTCAGCCTCCGGTCTCTCACTATCTCGAAAGAGACGTGATTGGGACCGTCAGGTCTCTCTGGACTCTTCAGCCTCCGGTCACTCACTATCTCGAAAGAGACGTGATTGGGATCGTCAGGTTGCTTAGCTCCGCCTGGTTAACATGATCAGCGTTCAGCGCTTTACCACTAGATTCGTCTAGGCGGGATGCTGCCGGATTTTCTACTCGCACTTTAAGCCGAGTTGTCCCGGTAACCTGGCCAGACGCTCCAGTGTTAAATACTGTTTGCTGTCTGTACACTCCAGCTTGCTCAGCTCCGCTTGATTGTGCTCAGCTACTATTCTATCACATGCCATGTATTTACCTGATATGTTAACACTTGACATGCCATGCCATTACTTCATACCTGTCTTTATACATGCTACTATTTAACACCTGCTTGTATCACCCGACAACTGATGTGTTATCACCTGACACCAAACATGCTACTACTTGGCAAGACCCCTTGTTATGACATGACTTGCCACCGGATTAATATCAATCTCTTGACATGGCTGGTTACCTGTTTAATATCACCATCTTGTCATGCTATCCCTTGACACCCGGCATGATATACTTGACCTGTGATTATCTCATTTACGGGAATACTATACTTGTTATCCTGCATTACATGCAGTGACTTGAATCTTGTACTTGTTATCCTGTATTATATATACAGTGACCTGAATCTATAGTACTCATGTACTCCTGAACTCCTGATCATGTCTTGTACCTGCTATTCCCGTAAATTGATAATCACATATTAAATTCTAATAAGACAACTTGTACCTGGTTTGGGGGAAACTGATGGGCCCTGATTAATCATGTTTATGGTGGTCTTATCGAGCCGCGCGTGGCCAAATACTTGAGGGATCACCTGGCGGCCACCAGGGATTCCGTGGGGTGTGCTGGCACCCCTACTCCTGTTTATTCCTGCCAGGTATGCACACGCCCTAGGCCTATTTCTATGGGATCTGCGATACTCTATTCCTGTTCGGGCATGAATAAGTCCCGGTACCTAGCGGTACGTTCCGGCTCAGCACCGGATACTCCTGAACCGTTGTCCCGGGCATGTACGGGGCCCATCCGAAACGTGATTCATCGATCTTTATCAGTTTCCAAATAACTTGCTATATAAGTTGTGAGTGGAAGTATATGGAATGGGACACATACTGAAGCCTGGAACTTAGACGGCTCTAATTATAATAAGATGCTAATCTCATGGGGCCGTGACCTAAGCCTGTACAATCGGTTTTGCTCGTGATCGGTTTTATTCGTTTTATCGGTTTTTATCTGTTTTATGTTAGTTTAGGAGATATCTGGTGTTGCCCTATCTACTTTACTTCTCATCTCTTATCTTATCATACCATGAGTAGTTCCTGCTTAATATCACTTGTTTTATATCTACTCGCTCCTGCATGCTTACCTATGCTCGCCACTTGGCATTCGTATCACCACTCGCCTGGGGAGTTTTATTTGACTCTCCTGGATCCTCATGTCCAGGTCATGGAGCTAGGAGCGGGTGGACTCTCCCTGTTGCTGATCAGAGTGGCGCAGCGGTAGCGTGAATCTCCAGCAGACCATCCAGAGCTCTATCCTTCCAGGCCCCCCATGTGCGGCTCTAGAGTTTTCTTGTTATGACTCTGAGTCTGTCTTTGTACTGTTCACTCTTATACATCTCTTTGTAATCTCGCAATTGCGCATATCAGTGATGTAATATTCATGTAATATTGGATCACCTCTGGTGATAACTTTGTAATTGTACTCATGTGTTGGAATGTATAATGCACAACTTGCTTCCGTACTCTGATTCTTGCCTGTACTGATGCTTAGCGTATATACGTGAGGGTATTTCGAACCTGCGTATATACGTTGCAGTAACGTCTCCGTACCCGCCGGATCGGGGCGTTACAACTTCAATACGTTTTTGGATCTCTAAAAATTCATTTTTATTGCAAGTAGAAATAGGGCTTTTTCCTTTACAAGTGGTTTTGTATTTTTCAAAATCCTTTTTCATTTTCTCAAAAGAATTGGATAATTCATTTTTCTCTTTTAAAACAAGCTTAAATCTATTCTTTAGGGGATCATTTTCCTTTTTCAATTTTTTATTTTTAGCAAGTGATACTTCATACCTACTTTGTAATTCTTCAAAAAATGAGCAAGTTCATCCATGGTTAAGTCTTCATCATCTAAAGAGTTTTCTAGACATACCTTGGAAGCATCATCGCCATGTGCCATGAAGCACATGTGAGCGGCGTCGATCTCCTCTTTGGATTCTGACTCCGAGTCATCCCACGTGGCCACCATTGCCTTTTTCTTCTTTTGCCCGTTCTTGGAGGTAGTAACTTGTAGAGAGGGGCAATCGGCAATTAGGTGTCCCGTCTTCTTGCAATGAAAACATGGACCCGGTTCCTCTATCTTCTTTTCAAATCTTCCTTGAGGTCTCCCTCTTCGGAAGGTTCTTTGTCTACCTTTCTTATAGAACATTTTGCCCACCTTCCTTATGAGCATGGCAAAGTCTTCATCGTAGTCTTCCGATGAATCCTCTTCATCATAGGAGGATGGAGTCGCCTTGAAAGCAAGAGCTTTCTTCTTTGGTGCCTCCCTTTCTTCTCTTACCTTCATCTCCATCTCATGGGTGTTGAGATTGCCGATGAAGCCAGAGAAGTCCATCTCCTCCCTATCATTTAGCTCTTTGAGGGTGGTTGCCTTGACTTCCCAAGACTTGGGAAGGGCTCTAATGACCTTCCGGATCTTTTGGTCATTGTCGATGTTGTCACCTAAAGAAGATAAGGCGTTAGTGATCTTGGTGAAATGAGTGAGCATATCATCTATGCCTTCATTATCAAACATATAGAAATTCTCATATTGAGAACGGAGCAAGTCAATTTTAGATCTCTTGACTTGCGACGTTCCCTCATGAGTAACAATAAGCACATTCCAAACTTCAAAAGTAGATTTGCAATTTATGATGCGGGAAAGATCATCTTCATTTAATGCTTGAGTGAGTGCATATTGGGCTATAGCATTGGCCTCATAGTCCTTAGAGGTTTCTTCGGACTATGTTCTCTCATCAGTGAGAGGTTCAATAAATTCTTTGGTGATGGACTTGGCAACTCTAAG
Source organism: Agave tequilana (assembly GCA_038442645.1). NCBI lineage: Eukaryota > Viridiplantae > Streptophyta > Magnoliopsida > Asparagales > Asparagaceae > Agave > Agave tequilana. The sequence goes on from JAVJIF010021608.1 coordinate 45,234, forward strand.
TCCTAGGGATTTTAGGAATAGGTTCATTTTGACCTTCCAAATGGGGAAGTTCAACCCATCAAATTTGGGTGGGGACTTGATGCTAGAAAAGTCAACTGATGCCATGAATACAAGTATAGTGCACAAACAAATAATAAATGCAACAAATAGATATAGCCAATAATGAGGATCTCCCTAAGGTGGTTAAACCAAATGCTAGGGTTAGGCTCTGATACCAATTGAAATCACCTAGAGGGGGGGATGAATAGGTGATGGCTATACTAAGTGGCAAATAATGCGGATTAAAAACTAATTAACAATAAACAACAACAATATTAAAACTTGCAAGGAAGTAAACAAATAATAGTGCAAGTAAAGGAGAGAGAGAGAGTTTAGAGATAAGTGGACAATCGCAAACACGAGAATATGTTTCGAGGTTCGAGCCACTGCTCTACGTCCCCGCCTTCAACACGATGAAGGATTTCCACTATGTTGATCCCACCGGATCGTCAATACAAGTTCTCACTAGAACTCTTCGGACACACTTGTCCTCTCTCACGGTGCCGCAACACCGACTTAGAGCTCACTAGCTCGCTTGAGGCCGCAACCTCTACAACTTCTCAATATGAAGAAACGGTGATCAACACTTGATCACAAACAAAGCTCACTTGCACAATCCTATAACCAAGATGAGGAGACAAAACTTTAGCGATTGTGTGGTGCTAAAACAAGTAGAGAAGTGGAAGAGAAAGCTTCAAGCTAAAACACAAAGGATTGAAAATTTGGCTCAAGAAAATTCTTTTTGCTAAAAGGCTAAACTTTGAGAAATTTTGAGTTTACTCTTGTAAATGTTGTCTTTTAGTTGTATAACACTCCCACTATTTATAGGGGATGAAAACTGGGTTAGAAAAGCCATAGGATTCGTTGGGAGAAGCCCCAACAAAAGACAAACCAAAAAATAGCCGTTGGAATCTGTCAGCAGACTCTGACTGCTGTCGGTCGACCGTGCCGGTCGACCGCCAACGGTCGGATTTCCGACCGTTGGGAAAACGGTCGACCGGGCCGTCGACCGAAGTCCCAAACAGAGAGTGACCACTCTCTGTCGGTCGACCGGGCCGGTCGACCGGAACAAACAGAGAGCACTGCTCTATCTGCCGATCGACCGGGACGGTCGACCGATGTGCACAATGCACATTGGTGCATGTCGGTCGACCGCCCGGTCCACCGACAGAGCAGTTCTGCTCTGCCAGCGGTCGACCGGTCTAGGCCAAAAATCAAGTTTTTGAAAACTTTTTGAAGTCTAAATTTTTCCGATAAAAATTCTTTAGATGGGTATATACAAAATAAAGTTCTAGGGCTTGGGAAGACCAGAGTGTGATCATAGATCAACACCAAAAAGATTTGAACTATATTTTGTTAAAAATTCTTTTTCTAAACTTAAGAACCGTTTTTCCAAAAACTTGTTTTTCCAAAAACTGAATTTTCCAAACTTGTTTTTTCTGAAACTCGGTAAGAAATTTTATAATAAAATTTTGTTTGAAAGCATGAAGCAATATCAAATGTGTGTGTATGGCAATCCCAAAGTTATCAACCTCTATCATCTCGGTTTTGACAAATTGACTATAAATCCTAACTAAAATGAGAAATGCAAAAATACAAATCTTATATAGTCTTCTCAACTTGTTTGATTGATCCTTGAGCTCTTCTAGTGCGCTAGGCTCTGGGATCTAAATCCTCGCGGCTTCCAAATGTGAGTCTTGTGTAGGAGCCGTCAATCAACCTATGTTTTTACCTGAAACTCATTTAAAATAATCTTGTTAATTCCTAACTTCATATGGTTTGTAATCATTAAAACTTAGGGCTAATGGCCTTTGGGCCAACAAAAATGAAACCATAGATGATATGTGAAAATCACCTAGAGGGGGGGTGAATAGGTGATAATGCTAATCAATGCACAATTTAAAAATATGATGCAACAATCTCCCAAAACAAGACTAAGAGCCGAATACCCCGTAAAGGGTTCTGAACTCCTTCCTCCTGATTCCTCTTGAAATGAGTTAGAGGTGCACAATGCAACCTTGTTGTATGGGACTATGATTGACAAGATGAATGAAAACAAATGAATCTTGCAATGAAGATTGAAAGCAAGTGATAGTAACAATGAAAGTAAAGCAAGAATCAAGTGCAAGTAAACCAAACGCAAACACCGAGAATTGTTATCGAGGTTCGAGCACCCAGCTCTACTTCCTCGCCTTCCCCAGAAGGATTCCAACCACTTCCACTATCACACAGATGTTACAAATTCACCGGAGTACCCAACTCCACAATCTCAAGTACAAGCAATCTCTTAGTAGTCAAAAGACCACAAACTCTCTCTTGCAAAATTCTCTTCCCTTACAAAGGTCCTTAGAGAACAATGAGTAGGAATGAAGCTCCTGTGTGTAAAGAAAAAGAAATCAGAGAGTTCTTGAAACACTTCAGAAAATGAGAGAGAATTTCAGCACAAAAACCAAGAAATCAAAGCTCTTTTGAATGCCTTAAACTTTTGAAACTTTTGCAAATTTTTCTTGTTTTTAATCTCTCCCTAAACACCCCTATTTATAGTAGAGGGCTAGGGTTAGAAGATAAAACTCACTTAAGGCTAATAAGAAAGTATTAGGATCAGCAAATGACATTTAAACCCTTATTAGAGAGAAAAAGACAAAATAAATCAGCCTTAAAATTATAGCCGTTACTGTTCAAACGGCTATTCCGGTCGACCGGTCGGTCGACCGAAGTACAAAAATAAGAGAGGTTGCAGGCTCTCAGTCGATCTCCGGTCGACCGAAAAATACAGAGAGCAATGGTCTTGCAGTCAGGCAGGAGTCGGTCGACCGCCGGGTCGACCGTGAAACGTGCACACGGATACGCACTGCTGCCAGAACCTCGGTCGACTGGGTCGGTCGACCGGCTTGACCTGACACAGGGTCGGCCGACCCGGACGGTCGACCGGCTCAGGTCAAAAGCCAAAACAAAAACAGAATTTTGAGGAGAAATCTATTTTTAACAAAACAATTTTGAATAGAGATATATATAATGGATAAAAAGGAGTTTGTAGGCAGAAGATTGTATACAAACTATTTTTGTACATATTATAGGAAATATTTTTGGAAACAAGATGTGCGCAAAAACGTGTGTGATAGAGCTTCAAACCTATTCACTATTCTTTAACAAAACTCTAAACTAAAAACAAATCTAATAAATTATCGTGAGTAATCTTGAAGTCTTGAGCCATGCAATGCCTTACTAGAGCCTTCTCTTCTATGTTCCTTCCTTGATGTGCAAAAAGCCTTCTTTGCTTTATGAACCTAGAATTTCTTACAATAGCTATGCAATGGCCTCCAAATATGGTACAAACCTGAAACTTATCTTAACAAACTAATTAGTACCATATAGCTCCTATTTGGTTTGTTATCATCAAAACTCTAAACAAATGGAGAGTGTAACCTTATGGGCCAACAATCTCCCCATTTTTGATGATGACAAAATAAATAGGCTATAAGCAAAAATATAGAGGAGGAGTAAGCTCCCCCTCAAATTATGCTATCATAAAAACAATGTAAGGTGCAAGCAAAAACCATCAAACCAAAACCATATGATTAAAAATCAAAATATGCTTGCAAAACACTTAAACTCAAAAACAAGAAATCATTAAAACTAATTAAACATGTATAAACTCATATGGAACCAAAACCATATGAACTCATAATTCTATCATAAAAACTCATTCTCTCCCTTTTTGTCATACATCAAAAAGGGTTATGAAAACATTTTTATTCAATAACACAAACATTAAGTTCACCACAAATGAAAGAAAATCTAGCAAAATCAAGTGGTTTAGTGAAATATCGGCTAGTTGCAAATCCGTAGAAACATAATCAATATCTATATCTCCTTTCTCAAAATGATCTCTAAGAAAGTGATATCTAATCTCAATGTGCTTGGTCTTACTATGTTGATTTGCATTCTTTGTCATATGTATAGTACTAGTATTATCACAAAATATTTTTATATGGTTATAAGGCAAATCATAATCAAGGAGAGTATGTTTCATCCAAAGGACTTGTGCACAACAAGCCCCCGCGGCAACATACTCCGCCTCGGCGGTTGAGAGAGCTACAGAATTTTGTTTCCTAGAGGACCATGAAACAAGACAATTACCAAGAAATTGACATGTCCCACTAGTACTCTTTCTATCTACTCTACAACCCGTATAGTCGGCATCTGAATAACTCGTCATTGAGAAATCTCCGGTTTTCAGATACCATAGACCCATTCCAATTATGCCTTTAATATAACGAATAATGCGTTTTACCGCAATAAGATGGGACTCCTTAGGACACGATGGAAATCTAGCACAAAGACACACACTAAACATGATGTCCGGCCTACTTGCCATCAAATATAAAAGACTACCTATCATGCTTCTAAACAATTTAATATCAACATTTTTACCTTGGTCATCCTTATCAAGCTTGGTTGCAGTTGCCATGGGAGTGTTGCAAACTTTAGAGTCTTCAAGTCCAAACTTCTTTACGAGTTCCTTCGCGTATTTGGCTTGGCATATGAAGTTCCCATCTTGCAATTTCTTGATTTGGAGTCCAAGAAAGAAATTAAGCTCACCCATTGAAGACATTTCAAACTCACATTGCATAACCTTTTCAAACTCCTTGCATAAAAACTCATTAGTAGAACCAAAAATTATATCATCAACATAAATTTGCACAATTAAAAAGTCATTATCAACATGCTTAGTAAAAAGAGTTGTGTCTACTTTGCCTTTAACAAAATCATTTGAAATGAGAAAACTAGAAAGCCTTTCATACCAAGCTCTTGGAGCTTGTTTCAATCCATACAAAGCTTTGTCAAGTTTAAAAACAAAATCGGGATGAACATGATCAACAAAACCGGGAGGTTGAGCAACATAAACTTCTTCATTTATAAAACCATTCAAAAATGCACTCTTCACATCCATTTGAAAAAGTTTAAAATTTTTGAAAGATGCAAAAGCTAGTGCCATCCGTATGGCTTCAAGCCGTGCTACGGGTGCAAAGGTCTCCTCAAAGTCAATTCCCTCAACTTGAGTGTAACCTTGGGCCACTAACCTAGCTTTATTCCTAATCACATTTCCGGACTCATCCATCTTATTCCTAAAAATCCACTTAGTACCAATTATTGGTCTATCGTGGGGCCTAGGAACAAGGTGCCAAACTTGGTTGCGCTCAAATTGATTGAGTTCCTCTTGCATGGCTAGCAACCAATATGAGTCCGCCTCGGCTTCGAGGATGCTTTTGGGTTCAAAATGAGAAATGAAAGCAAAGTTACCACATAGGTCATGGAGTTTGGAGCGAGTTGTTACCCCTTTAGATGCATCACCTAAGATGAGCTCCTTGGGATGATTTGTAGCGTATCTCCAAGCTTTAGGAAGCGGTAGAGAGCTTTCTCTTTATCCTCTTGAACATCACCAATTGATTCTAGCTTTTCTTCTTGAGCGGTGAGTCCTTCAAGGATAGTCTCTCCATGTTATCACCTAATGGTTAAATCTCTACAACATTCTCAACAAACACATTAGATTCTTCAAATTTAACATGCATGGATTTTTCAATGGTAAGTGAAGATCTATTGAATACTCTATAAGCTTTACTAGTTGTAGAATATCTAACAAAGATTGCTTCATAAGCCTTAGCATCAAATTTACTCAAGTTATCTTTAGTGTTCAAAACAAAACACTTGCATCCAAAAACTTTGAAATATGCAACATTAGGTTTTCTAGAATGATACATTTCAAAAGATGTTTTAGAAGAATTTTTACACAAATAAATACGATTTGATATATAGCATGCGGTGTTTACGGCCTCGGCCCATAGATATTGAGGGAGGTCATATTCACTTATCATTGTCCTAGCATCTCTTGAAGTGTTCTATTTTTCCTTTCTACAACTCTATTTTGTTGTGGAGTTCTAGGACAAGACATTTCATGCTTAATTCCCTTTTCATCACAATAAGTCATGAAGAGTTGGTTAACAAACTCACCACCTTTATCACTCCTTATTTTCAAAATCGAAAAACCTTTTTCTTTTTCAACCCTTTTTCGAAAAATCTTGAAATGAGAAAAAGTTTGATCTTTGTGTTCCAAAAAGAAAACCCAAGTGAAACGGGAAAAATCATCAACTAAAATAAATGCATATCTACTACCATTTAAGCTTTTAGTTTTAGTTGGTCCAAAAAGATCCATATGAATTAATTCTAATGGTCTAGTTGACATGATATCCTTGATTGGTTTATAGGAAGACTTGGTTTGTTTCTCAAGTTGGCACGCACCACAAATGCGGTCTTTCTCAAACTTCAAGCAAGGTATACCCTTCACCAATTCCTTAGAATTAATCCTAGAAAGATGGTCAAAAGATGCATGTCCTAATCTTCTATGCCAAAGCCAAGAATTTTCATCAAAAGCATTTAAGCATTTAGTAGAACATTCCACATTAAGCATGTCAATGATATAAACATTATCATCACCAAAACCTGTGAGAATACTGTTGGCCCAAAGGCCTTTCACTCTAGTTTTGATGATGATTAACTCATGTAGTTATGTGTACTAATAATCTTGCAATGTTTAAGTTTCAGATATTTAACAAGATATTAGTTGGTGAAAGCTTCCACACATCTTTCACATGTTGATTCAAGAGCCCGAGCGTCAAAGATCATATATAGCACTTGCTCGGCAAATTAAGGAGTTTTGGATCAAGCCGACTTGGAGATTGCGCTCTACAAGAAGACTTGGAGATTGCGCTCTACAAGAAGACTTAGGTATCCATAGTTTAGTTTTGTGTTTAGATCCTAATTGTAAAGATTAGTATAGTATGATAAGCTCAAGTTCACAATACACACACGTTTCATGTTTTGAATATTGGTTTTCGGTTTTTGGTTTAACCGATCTTAGTTTACATGAATAGAGTTTATATCAAAACAAGTTTACATGGTTTTATGTATATTAGATTTGTTCTATATACATGCATGCTTCAACTATTTAAAGAAACTTAGTTTGATATTCTATTTCATGTGTTTTATGTTTTGGTATTTCTATCAAAACATATATTTTGGTATTAATGACAAAAACTATGATATGTATATGTTTCATGTATATTGAATTTCTATCAATATGCATCATGCTTCAAAAGTATTTAAATATCATGTTTTTGTATTTGGATGAGTTTTAGACAAAACGTATTTTCTATTCCAAGTTTTAGAAAATACAAGGTTTGGTTTTTGGTTAAAATGAAAAGACATAAAAATAAGTTTTAATTGCTTGATATTTGAGTCAAAACTGTTATCACATGTTTATATATCAATGCAAAATGTTAAAACTATTTTTGGGGATTTTTACAAGATTTAAAAGGATTTATTACAATATTTTTACCCTGTTTTTCTGGGCTATTTGCTGTCTGCCAGGCGTGGTCGGTCGACCGAACGGTCGACCGAACCTGTAGCCGGTCGACCGTCCAAGTTGACCGACGTGCACGGGGACGTGCACGCTGGCTACTCTTGTAGCCGGTCGATCGAGCGGTCGACCGACTGAGAGCAGACTTGCTCTCTGTTAGTTTGGGTCGACTGGGCGGTCGACCGGGTATTACAACATTCAAAAATTCGAACGTTGGGCGGTCGACCGACCGGTCGACCGACAGGGCAAAACTGGCAAAAATAGCTGCCAACGGCTAGTTTCCAATTCTGCCTATAAATACCCCATTTGCAAGAGTTTTTCTCTAAGGTTTTTGGTGCGAATTTTTTCATACTCTCTGGTGTTTTTGCTGCAATTAAAAAAGTTTTGAACTCATATTGAGCAATCTATTTTGAGGTTTTTGCTAGGGTTTGCAAAATTAAAGAAGAGGTTTTTGGGAAAAGCTTTTGATTGAACTTCACCATCTTGATTTCTATGTTTTCCCAAGGATTTTTCTTTGTGATTTTGATTTCCATTCCATTGGTTTTCTCCACACTTGAGCTAAAATCTACTATCTTCTCTATAGGATTTTGTGTGGGAAAAAGAGATTGTTTTGTGGTTGTTGTTTGAAACCACTAAGTTGTAAACCCAATTCTTGCTTTGTGCATTTCCCTCATTGTGTTGAGGAGGTTGTGCAACTTGGGTTGTGAGGTATTTTGTGTAAGCTTGGTGCTAATCCCTCAAGTTGTGAGGTGATTGTTTGTTGGATTGGAGGAGTGCCTCAAGGAGGAGGTCGTGTTTGTAAGGAGAGGAGTTGGGTACTCATTGTATTGTGATTGCCCCAAATCCTCGGTGGAGGTTCCCTTTGTGGGAGTCCTTTGTGGACAAGCTAGTGGACTTAAAATAAAATCCTTCTGGGTGAAGGCGGGATGTAGAGCTGGGTGCTCGAACCTCGGAACATATCTCTTTGTTTGCGCTTGATCCATTGACTCTTGCTCTCTCTTTTTACTTTGTGCAAATTGTTATATCTTGTACTTCCTTGTGTGTGCATCATTATAGTAATTGCAATTAGTTTTTAAATTCTGCATTAAGTTCACTAGATTAGCATCGTCACCTATTCACCCCCCCTCTAGGTGACTTTTCAATTGGTATCAGAGCTAGTGCTCCTGATATTTTGGTTTAACCACCTAGGAGTCAAGATCTTGGTTTGCTAATCTTCATTTGCATTATCATTTGCACACATATTAGTTTGCACTCATGGCTAGCCCTCCTATGTTTGACCATTTTAGACTTGATGCTTGGAAGGTGGACATGACTAGGCATTTAAAAACTCTAGGTCATCTAGTTTATCAAGCCATCACTATAGAAACCCTCCCTAATAGTAGCAAGCATAAGAAGGCCAATGCACTTGCACTTAAAACACTTAGAGCATCTTTTGATAATAATCTTTTACTTGTTTTTGATAGTTTTGATTCGGCTTTTGCAGTTTGGAGCGTCTTGACATCTCCGGAGCTTCCAAGGATCATTAACAATATGAGGAGATCTATGAGAGATGTATCCGAAGAGCCTTGTTTTATGGCATATGGGAATGACTCCCATGAGGTACAATCGGACTCTCAAATAGATGATAGCTCTAGTTCATATTGCCATGGTTGTTTTGAAGTTCAAAATTTGAATGTTGACCTTGCTTCTAAACTTGAAAATTTATGGAAAAACATGAGATTTTGAAAAAGAAACATCTTGACTTAAAAGAAGAATTAAAGGATTTATGTTCAACTTTTGAATCGGTTTTGCAAGAGAAAGAAGAGATTATTAGTGAACGTGACTCACTTGAATCTCAACTTGAATTGCTTTAAAAGAAATTGAAGTTTTGAAAAACAAAAATGATTGTGATGGTGTTGTAGAACACAATGAAGTTTTGTCTTCTAGATTGGATCTTGTTTTTAAAGAAAACCTTACTTTGAAAAATAAAATTGATTCAATTTCAAAAGAATTGGATTTGCTTTTGAAGAAAAATGAATCTTTACAAAATGATATTGATATTCATGTTTGCCATGCTAGTGTAGCTTCTATTTCTAGCACACCCATTGCATGCTCCACTTTATCTTCTAGCATTGAAAATGATATTAATAATTTGAAGAAAAGTGTTGAATGTTTGGGCTCCACTTTGAGCCATTGTGCCATGAACCACACTCGTTTGGAATCCTTGATTCGCAAGAAACAAGTTCCAACTATGCATGCACACCCAACACGGCATACACATGCCCATCACGGACACAATCATAACATGTATGCTCATGTGTACACTTGTACACATTGTGGTCGAAAAGGCCATCTTGCTAGATTTTGCTATGATCGTTTACATGTTAAAAATTTAGCAACTAATCTTATTTGGGTTAGGAGAGATACTAACCCCCGTGGACCCACAAGGAAATGGGTACCAAGATCCACCTCTTTGATTTTTGATGTAGGTGGAGGCTCCCGCATCACGTGAGAGTTTTGGGTGCCTTGAGGTGGATGCGTTCTAAGCCTAAAAGAGAATCATTTGGATGCTTCACACTCAAGGAGATTTGGTGGGAGGACCACCATGGGTTTGGAGAACTAGAGATGCACCTTCATCGGTTTTGGTATCATTCTCTAACTCCCATTTTATTTTGCATGCTTTTAATGTTCATCTATTTATAGCATGTGTTGTTGTTCATTATGCTTATGCTATGTTAGTTAGATTAGTGTTATACATGTTAGTTACTTGAGCACCCATGTTTCATATGGATCTATATTTAGTGTTCTCACCTTGTTTAGAACTAACATGTATGCCCTAGATCTAATGCACATACATTTGCATTATGACCATTTGGATGTTTATGATTATATGATGATTTGTTTTGATGACTCATGTTTTAGTATGATATTTGTCATGTTTATTAGACTTATGCTTTACATGATTAGTGGTTGAGACACCCATGATTAGTGTGGACCCATATTTTGTGTTCTCTTTATGTTTTAGCTATCATGTTAATCATAGATCTATGCACATGTCTTTGTCATGCTAAACATATGGTTGACTATGACTTTTTGTTTTAATAATTCATGTTTTGATTATCATGTTGGATTATGATTCCCGTTTTATGCTTCATGTTTTGACTACTTGCTTGAATGATAATTTTCATTAAGACTAGAATTTATACTTGTACAACGAGTGAACTACAAATAGACATTTATATATGTTTGTGCTTGAACGCTCATTTGTATTCATTGATGTACTAGTATAGTCTAGTTTTGATGATTCTTGCATTTTACTTGTATTCACTATTTTGCATGTTTTGTTTTAACTTCATGTATATGTACATCTTGTCCAAACTATCATCTATACATATACATCCTTGAGCCACGTGCCTTCATGCATATAATTTGTGGACTCATTGTATTTAGGATATGTATGTATACTTTAGTTTGTACATGACATACATATGCCTTGAAGTTTAAATCGTTTGGATGATTTCATGTTTTCTAAGTGATTTCACATTTATGATGAATTTCATTTTTTTTTAAAAAGATGATTTCAATTGGTGATTTCACAATGAATTTCATATGAGCTTGATTGTCCATTTTCATGTTGATATGTTTCTCACAACACTTGTACACTCACCCTATTTAATGTTTTCTCATGACTTAGTTTTCATAAGTACAAATTGTGTTATATGGATTTTTGAGTGTTTTAGTGCCATGTGGTTTACATGCGTCTTCATGAAAAATAATTTTGTGTTACTTCTTACTTGAAGGATTTCGTACTAGTTTTCAAACTTTCATTTAACTAGTTGCGATATTCTTTATTTTGGTAGTGATTTTCAAACAAACTATGATTTCAAATCTATTTTTGAAAACCCCTACCATCAATGGGCGGTTGGATGGGAGATCATGTTCATGTATGCTTTATGTTGAAAATCATTTAAAACTTGAATCATGAAATGGGTGGTAGTTGATATGAGTCATACACTTGATCTTATTGTTGTTTCAATTGGTATCATTGAATTCTTTCAATTGGTATCAATCTTGACATCCTTTTGTATACTCATATATGTTTTGTTTTATATATGTATGCTTACACTTCATATAGTATCAATTTCAATTGGGATCTATTTCTTACATACATATATAGATGATTTATTTGTGCTTCAAGATATCACAAATTCTGGTTATGTTAAGCTTGAGTTTTTCAATTGATATCCATATACAAGCTTTATCATAATTTTAAGATTGCTAAGCTTGAATTTTTAATGAATATCATGTTTCAATTGATTTAATTTTCAATTGGTATATTTTATTTCAAGCCTATGCATATTTTCTTTGGTATTTCATAAAGGGGGAGAAAACTCGTATTTTATATTTCAATTGGTATTTGGGTTACCATTATTTTTGTTTTCCACTCCCTAACTTTATGATGAAAAACAATTACACATCAATATTAAAGTAATTGGTATCATATGCTTACAATGAAAATATCTTCTTTTGGTATCAAGATGCTATTTGTTTCCTTAAATTTGGTATCATTTTTTATTGGTATCAAGTTTACATTACATGTTTTCATTTTGATATAAAATGTTATGTTGTTTCAGTGCCTTGTTTTATTTCATATAGGATTTGGCATTTCTCAAAGTTTGTTATTTTCAATTGATATCACAATGGACTTCATTGACACATGTTTTAAATTGGTATCATATTGACTTTGGTTTTACCCCTTGAAATAATTTATTGCTTCTTTGTTTTTGAACATTTAGGGGGAGAGGTATTTGTTTTCATTATGTTTGTTTTTACCCCTTTGTTGATGATTGACAAAAAGGGGGAGAAGAATTTGTAGTTTATATGCATGGTTGATTTATGCATATGTTTTGGTTGGTTTTCAGTTGTTTCAATTAGTAATAATATGTTGTTTCAATATGATTGGTTATTGGTATCAAGAGCAAGAACATGTTTTAGTAATGTCTTGTTGCAAATGTTTTGTTTAATTTTCAATTTTGGTATCAAGAGCAAGAGCATGTTTTGATAATGTTTTGTTGTATTAGTATTGTTTTATTGGTATCAAGAGCATGTTTTGATATTGTTTTAAACACATATAAACATGTTTAAGAACATTCATTGCATATCTTATATGTTTTATTGTTATGCATGAGTTAAGGGGGAGCTTCTTTGAAGCTTTACTTTAATCCATGCATATATAACTCCATGAGTTTTGTCATCATCAAAAAGGGGGAGATTGTTGGCCCAAAGGCCTTCCACTCTAGTTTTGATGATGATTAACTCATGTAGTTATGTGTACTAATAATCTTGCAATGTTTAAGTTTCAGATATTTAACAAGATATTAGTTGGTGAAAGCTTCCACACATCTTTCACATGTTGATTCAAGAGCCCGAGCGTCAAAGATCATATATAGCACTTGCTCGGCAAATCAAGGAGTTTTGGATCAAGCCGACTTGGAGATTGCGCTCTACAAGAAGACTTGGAGATTGCGCTCTACAAGAAGACTTAGGTATCCATAGTTTAGTTTTGTGTTTAGATCCTAATTGTAAAGATTAGTATAGTATGATAAGCTCAAGTTCACAATACACACACGTTTCATGTTTGAATATTGGTTTTCGGTTTTTGGTTTAACCGATCTTGGTTTACATGAATAGAGTTTATATCAAAACAAGTTTACATGGTATAATGTATATTAGATTTGTTCTATATACATGCATGCTTCAACTATTTAAAGAAACTTAGTTTGATATTCTATTTCATGTGTTTTATGTTTGGTATTTCTATCAAAACATATATTTTGGTATTAATGACAAAAACTATGATATGTATATGTTTCATGTATATTGAATTTCTATCAATATGCATCATGCTTCAAAAGTGTTTAAATATCATGTTTTTGTATTTGGATGAGTTTTAGACAAAACGTATTTTCTATTCCAAGTTTTAGAAAATACAAGGTTTGGTTTTGGTTAAAATGAAAAGACATAAAAATAAGTTTTAATTGCTTGATATTTGAGTCAAAACTGTTATCACATGTTTATATATCAATGCAAATGTTAAAACTATTTTGGGGATTTTTACAAGATTTAAAAGGATTTATTACAATATTTTTACCCCTGTTTTTCTGGGCTATTTGCTGTCTGCCAGGCGTGGTCGGTCGACCGAACGGTCGACCGAACCTGTAGCCGGTCGACTGTCCGAGTCGACCGACGTGCACGGGGACGTGCACGCTGGCTACTCTTGTAGCCGGTCGACCGAGCGGTCGACCGACTGAGAGCAGACTTGCTCTCTGTTAGTTTGGGTCGACCGGGCGGTCGACCGGGTATTACAACGTTCAAAAATTCGAACGTTGGGCGGTCGACCGACCGGTCGACCGACAGGGCAAAACTGGCAAAAATAGCTGCCAACGGCTAGTTTCCAATTCTGCCTATAAATACCCCATTTGCAAGAGTTTTTCTCTAAGGTTTTTGGTGCGAATTTTTTCATACTCTCTGGTGTTTTTGCTGCAATTAAAAGAAGTTTTTGAACTCATATTGAACAATCTATTTTGAGGTTTTTGCTAGGGTTTGCAAAATCAAAGAAGAGGTTTTTGGGAAAAGCTTTTGATTGAACTTCACCATCTTGATTTCTATTGTTTCCCAAGGATTTTTCTTTGTGATTTTGATTTCTATTCCATTGGTTTTCTCCACACTTGAGCTAAAATCTACTATCTTCTCTATAGGATTTTGTGTGGGAAAAGAGATTGTTTTGTGGTTGTTGTTTGAAACCACTAAGTTGTAAACCCAATTCTTGCTTTGTGCCATTTCCCTCATTGTGTTGAGGAGGTTGTGCAACTTGGGTTGTGAGGTGTTTTGTGTAAGCTTGGTGCTAATCCCTCAAGTTGTGAGGTGATTGTTTGTTGGATTGGAGGAGTGCCTCAAGGAGGATGTCGTGTTTGTAAGGAGAGGAGTTGGGTACTCCTTGTATTGTGATTGCCCCAAATCCTCGGTGGAGGTTCCCTTTGTGGGAGTCCTTTGTTGACAAGCTAGTGGACTTAAAATCCTTCTGGGTGAAGGCGGGGATGTAGAGCTGGGTGCTCGAACCTCGGTACATATCTCTTTGTTTGCGCTTGATCAATTGACTCTTGCTCTCTCTCTTTAGTTTGTGCAAATTGTTATATCTTGTACTTCCTTGTGTGTGCATCATTATAGTAATTGCAATTAGTTTTTAAATTCCGCATTAAGTTCACTAGATTAGCATCGTCACCTATTCACCCCCCCTCTAGGTGACTTTTCAAATACAATCATTGGTTTTAACATCAAAGTTTTTGCAAGAAGAATCATCAAAAACAACCTTAAGTCCACGGTCACAAAATTGACTATTGCTAAGCAAATTATGCTTCAAACCATCAACAAGTACAACATTTTCTATAATGGGAGATGCACCAATTTGAATGTTACCTATACCGATGATAGTGCCTTTGGAGTCATCCCCGAAGGTGACGGAGCCACCTTCCTCGTACCTTGATAGGGTTGTAAAGTTATTGATGTCCCATGTCATGTGTTTTGAACAACAACTATCAAGGTACCACCGCTCCCTACGTCTTGGAGCCTTGGTGTGTACCTACATCAAATAATTTAGGACTTGATTTTGGTACCCACATTTTCTTGGGTCCTAAAGAGTTAGTTTCATGAACCCAAATAAGATTATTTGATCTATTTACTTGGTCATAACAAAATTTAGCCAAATGTCCATTTTTACCACAATATGTGCATCTATACACTCTACCATATTTAAAAGCATAGTGAGTTTGAGACTTGTGAGCATGTGTGGATTTAGCATGGGTGTGGTGTGTAGTATGAGCATGTGGAATCTTAACATGTGAATCTTTAGCATGAGAGGTGTGCTTTTAGAAAACATTTCTTCAAGTTTCTTAGTGTTAAAAGCACAATCCTTCAATACTTTTTCAATCAACAATTTTAGTTTTTAAAGAAGAATTTCTTTTCATCAATTTTAGGAAATTTGCTTTGCTTGCAAGTAACCTTGTAAGTACTAAATTCTTTTGAGTAAGAATGAGAGTTGAAGAAATTTCATCTTTTCTTTAGAAATAATAGCAAGTTGATTCTTAAGAAAAGCAACTTCCTTTTTCAATTTTGAGCATTCAATCTTTTTATTATCATATGTTTCTGAAAGTTCAACAAAAGCATGCACAAGAACTTCTTTACTTAATTCATCATCTTCTTCATCAAGAGGTTGAGGGGTTACCTTTGTGTGTTTGCCATGAAACATATATTCGCTATATCCGCCTCTTCCTCGGACTCGCTTTCCGAATCCCAAGTTGCCTTGTACGCTTTCTTTTTCTTCCGGTTTCTTGGCTTGAAGGAGGAGGTCATCTTCTTCTTGAACTCCGGGCAATCGGCCATGATATGTCCAGGTTTCAGCAATTGTAGCATATAATTTTTCTCTCCTCTTTACCTTCAAATTTCCTTCGGAAGTTGAGCTTGTTCTTCCGGTACATTCTCTTCACATTGCGAACAAGTAGTGATAGCTCCTCATCTTCGTCTTCATCTTCTTCATCGTCTTCAAGAGTGGATGAAGACTTGAAGGCTATGGATTTCTTCTTTAGTGGAGCGGCCGCTTCTTCTCTTGCTTTCTTTCCATCTCATGGGTTTTAAGTTCCAATGAGACTAATGAGGTCCATCTCATCCTTGTCGTTCAACTCTTTCAAGGTGGTGGCCTTATCTCCCAAGATGAAGGAAGTGGCCGAATTACTTTTTCGCACCTTTTGGTCATTTGAGATATCATCACCTAAAGAAGAAAGAGCATTGGTGATTTTAGTAAATCTAGTAATCATACAATCAATAGATTCTTCATCAATCATTTTAAAGGATTCATATTGGGACCTTAAGAGATCTATCTTAGCTCTCTTAACTTGTGAAGTCCCCTCGTGTGTGACCAACAAATGTTGCCAAATCTCATAGGCGGATTGGCAATGATTACCCGTGTAAGGTCATCCTCATTCAAGGCGGTTAAGAGGAAATTTTGGGCCTTGAGGTAGCCTCATATTCTCTAAAGGTGAAGTCGGTTCATGTGCTCTCATCACTATCGGGTGCAACATAGGGTTTGATCAAAGATTTTGCAACTAAGCTACCTAATGATTGCAAAAATATAGTCATCCTAACCTTCCAAATAGGAAAATTTAGTCCATCAAATTTAGGAGGGGTTTTGATGTTATCGGCCATGTTTACTCGTGAATGAATGATGGAATGAAAATGTTGATTAGCAAATTTTAAGGATCTCTCTAAGGATGTTAAGCCAAATCTAGAGTCCAAGCTCTGATACCAATTGAAAATCACCTAGAGGGGGGTGAATAGGTGATAATGCTAATCAATACACAATTTAAAAATATGATGCAACAATCTCCCAAACAAGACTAAGAGCCGAATACCCCGTAAAGGGTTCTGAACTCTTCCTCCTGATTCCTCTTGAAATGAGTTAGAGGTGCACAATGCAACCTTGTTGTATGAGACTATGATTGACAAGATGAATGAAAACAAATGAATCTTGCAATGAAGATTGAAAGCAATGATAGTAACAATGAAAGTAAAGCAAGAATCAAGTGCAAGTAAACCAAACGCAAACACCGAGAATTGTATCGAGGTTCGAGCACCCAGCTCTACTTCCCCGCCTTCCCCAGAAGGATTCCAACCACTTCCACTATCACAAAGATGTTACAAATTCACCGGAGTACCCAACTCCCCAATCTCAAGTACAAGCAATCTCTTAGTAGTCAAAAGACCACAAATTCTCTCTTACAAAATTCTCTTCCCTTACAAAGGTCCTTAGAGAACAATGAGTAGGAATGAAGCTCTTGTGTGTAAGAAAAGAAATCAGAGAGTTCTTGAAAACACTTCAGAAAATGAGAGAGAATTTCAGCACAAAAACCAAGAAATCAAAGCTCTTTTGAATGCCTTAAACTTTTGAAACTTTTACAAATTTTTCTTATTTTTAATCTCTCCCTAAACAACCCTATTTATAGTAGAGGGCTAGGGTTAGAAGATAAAACTCACTTAAGGCTAATAAGAAAGTATTAGGATCAACAAATGACATTTAAACCCTTATTAGAGAGAAAAAGACAAAATAAATCAGCCTTAAAATTATAGTCGTTACTGTTCAAACGGCTATTCCGGTCGACCGGTCGGTCGACCGAAGTACAAAAATAAGAGCCGTTGCAGGCTCTCGGTCGACTGTCCGGTCGACCGAAAAATACAGAGAGCAATGGTCTTGCAGTCAGGCAGGAGTCGGTCGACCGCCGGGTCGACCGTGAAACTTGCACACGGATACGCACTGCTGCCAGAACCTCGGTCGACTGGGTCGGTCGACCATCTTGACCTGACACAGGGTCGGCCGACCGGACCGGACGGTCGACCGGCTCAGGTCAAAAGCCAAAACAAAAACAGAATTTTGAGGAGAAATCTATTTTTAACAAAATAATTTGAATAGAGATATATATAATGGATAAAAAGGAGTTTGTAGGCTGAAGATTGTATACAAACTATTTTTGTACATATTATAGGAAATATTTTTGGAAACAAGATGTGCACAAAAACGTGTGTGATAGAGCTTCAAACCTATTCACTATTCTTTAACAAAACTCTAAACTAAAAACAAATCTAATAAATTATCTTAAGCAATCTTGAAGTCTTGAGCCATGCAATGCCTTGCTAGAGCTTCTCTTCTATGTTCCTTCCTTGATGTGCAAAAAGCCTTCTTTGCTTTATGAACCTAGAATTTCTTGCAATAGCTAAGCAATGGCCTCCAAATATGGTACAAACCTGAAACTTATCTTAACAAACTAATTAGTACCATATAGCTCCTATTTGGTTTGTTATCATCAAAACTCTAAACAAATGGAGAGTGTAACCTTATGGGCCAACAATATGGTTACAAATTTACAAAGATAACTAACGGTCTTTCTTCTTTAGGTGACGGCATTGACAACGACCAAAAAGTGAGGAAGATCATCCGTGCACTCCCTCCATCTGGGAAGTCAAAGCTACAACTTTAAGGAGCTCAACGACAAGGAGGAAATGGAGCTCATCGGTCTCATTGGGAATCTTAAAACCCATGAGATGGATAAAAGCAAGAGAAAAGATGGCTCCTCCAAAGAAGAAAGCAATCGCTTTCAAAAGCTCTTCCACCTACTCTGACGAAGATGATAAAGAGAAGAGGATGATGAAGATCTTTCTCTTCTAGTGAGGAACGTTCGGAGAATGTACAACAAGGCTAAATTTTAAATAGAAGGAAATGGCAAGGTAAAGAAGAGAAGAAAATTATTTGCTTCAATTGCCGGAAGTCGGGACACATCGTTGCAGAATGTCCTGAAAACAAGGGCAAATCTTCCACCTCCAAGAAGCCATATAAGAAGAAAGCTTTAAAGGCTACTTGGTTCGGAGAGTGAATCCGACGAGGAAATCGATACCGCCCACATGTGTTTCATGACAATGAAAGCACAAGCAAGGTAACCCCCGAATTATCTATTGAAGATTGTGAATTATCTATAGATGAATTAGGAGAAACTTTTGAAGAACTATCTCAAAATTATGATTTTCTCAGAAAGAAATATTTAAAAATGAAAAAAGAAAATGAATCACTTAACCACAAATTTTCACTCTCACAAAAGAAAAAGATGATTGTTTTCAACTCTCACTTCTACTCAAAAGGATTTTAATGCCTATAAAATTTCTTGCAATGGTAAATTTCTAAAAATTGATGAAGATGTGATTTCCATGCTAAAGAAGAAAATTGACTCATTAGGAGAGTTTTAAAGAAATGTGAATTTGATAAATCTAGACTAGAGGCTATGTTTCCTAAGAAACATATCCCTAAGAAACAATCACATGCTACACACACTCATGTTCATAAATCACAACCTTCACACTCACATCATGCTAAACATCCAAAACATTCCACACCCCACACATTCATCATGCATTCATGTATGGTAAAGTTTATACATGCACGTATTGTGTCTGAAAGGGTCATTTACTTAATTTTGCTATGATAGGATAAATGCATCACATAATCATGTTTTGGTTCGTAATGCTAACATTCAAGGACCCAAGAAATTTAGGTACCAAAGTCAACGAATTTGCTACATGATGTAGGTACACTCCAAGCTCAAAGACGTAGGGAGCGGTGGTATCTGATAGTGGTTGCTCAAGGCACATGACTTGGGATAATCAACAACTTTGCAACCCTATCAAGATACCATGAAGGTGGCACCGTCACCTTCGGAGATGACGCCAAAGAAAAAATCATCGGTATAGGTAACATTAAACTTGGTACATCTCCTATAATAGAAATGTTACTTTAGTTGATGGCTCAAGCATAATCTCTTGAGTGTTAGTCAACTTTGTGATAAAGGTTTTAATGTGATTTTGATGACTTAACTTGTAGTGTAATTGATAGACAAACTAATGCATGTATATTTTTCGGATTTCGTGAAAACAATGTATACATGATTGATATGTCTAATATGCAATGTAATGCTACTTGTTTGAATGCCTTCAATGATGACTCTTGGTTATGGCATAGGAGATTAGGTCATATTTCTTTTGACCATCTATCTAGATTAAACAACAAGGAAATGGTGAAAGGTATTCTTACTTGAAATTTGAAAAGGACCGCATTTGTGATGCATGCCAATTTGGAAAACAAACCAAGTCCTCTTTCAAATCCATCAAGGATATCATGACATCACGACCCTTGGAGTTGATTCAAATGGATTTTTTGGTCCTACAAAACCAAAAGTCTAAGTGGGAATCGTTTTGCTTTCATTTAGTTGATGATTTTTCTCGTTTTACTTGAGTTTTCTTTTTAGAACATAAAAATCAAGCCTTTTCACATTTTTAAAACTTTTAGGAAAAGAGTTGAAAAAGAAAAAGATTCTTCTATTTTAAGAATAAGAAGTGATAGAGGTTGTGAATTCAATAACCAACCTTTACCACTTTTTGCGAAGAACATAGAATTAAGCATGAACTATCTTATCCTAGAACTTCACAACAAATGGAGTTGTTGAGAGGAAAAATTGAACATTACAAGAATGACAAGGACAATGATAAATGAGTACGGTCTCCCTCAATACCTATGGCCGAGGCCGTAAACACATCGTGTTACATATCAATAGGGTTTTCTTATACAAGAATACTTCTAAAATTCTTTTGAGATTTACTATTCAAGAAAACCTAATGTCTCTTATTTCAAAGTTTTTGGTTGTAAGTGTTTATTTTAAATACTAAAGATAATTAGGAAAGTTTGATACAAAATCTTATGAAGCAATTTTGTTAGTTTTCTAATACTAGTAAAGCTTATAGAGTTTTCAATAAATCTACATTGACTATTGAAGAATCTATACATGTAAAGTTTGAGGAATCTAATGTGTTTGTTGAGAATGCTATAGAAATAGATTCCTTAGGTGAAGACATGGAGAGAATAACCCTTAAGGACTCACCTACTCAAGAGGGAAAGCCAAAGGTTGATGGGGAAAGTGAAGTTCAAGAAGTCGAAATGGAGCCAACACAACCACTTCCAAAGGATTGGAGATTCACTCTACATCATCCCAAGGATCTTATTATAGGTGAAGTATCAAAAGGGGTAACTACTCACTCTAAACTTCATGATCTTTATGGGCACTATACATTTATTTCTCATTTGAACTTAAAAACATCCTCGAAGCCGAGGGCGACTCATATTGGTTGCTTGCCAGGCACGAGGAGCTCAATCAATTCGAGCGCAACCAAGTTTGGCATCTTGTTCCTAGACCCCATGATAGACAAACAATTGGTACTAAATGGAATTTTAGGAACAAGTTGGATGAGTCGGGCAATGTTTTTAGGAATAAAGCTAGGTTAGTGGCCCAAGGTTACACTCAAGTCGAAGGTATCGATTTTGAGGAAACCTTTGCACCCGTAGCACGGCTTGAAGCCATACGTATAACACTTGCTTTTGCTTCTTTAAAGATTTTAAACTTTTTCAAATTGATGTAAAAAGTGCTTTCTTAAATGGATTTATTGAAGAGGAAGTGTATGTTGAATAACCCCCGGTTTGTTGATCCTACACATCCGGATTTTGTTTTCAAACTAGACAAAGCTCTTTAAGGTTTAAACAAGCCCTAGGGCTTGGTATGAAAGACTTTTTTCATTTCTTATTTCTAATGGTTTTGCTAAAGGAACAATAGATACTACTTTGTTTGCCAAACACGTTGAAATGATATTCTTATTGTTCAAATATATGTTGATGATATTATATTTGGTTCTACTAATGAAAACTTTGCAAAGATTTTGAATCATGCATGAAGGAGGAATTTGAGATGTCTATGATGGGCGAGCTTAACTACTTCTTGGTCTCCAAATCAAGCAAAGGAAGGATGGATTTTTATCAATCAAGCCAAGTACACGAAGGAACTTATCAAGAAATTTGGGCTTGAAGGGGCTAAGACAAGCAAAACTCCCATGGCTACACAACCAAGCTTGATAAGGATGAGCAAGGTATAAATTAGACATTAACTCTATCGTAGCATGATTGGTAGTTTGTTATATTTACCGGCTAGTAGGCCGGACATTATGTTTTGTGTGTCTTTGTGCTCGATTTCAATCATGTCCTAAAGAGTCCCATTTGATTGCGTTAAAACGCATAATTAGATACCTTAAGGGCACCATTGGAATGGGTTTGTGGTATCTGAAGACCGATAATTTTCCATGACAAGTTTTTCGGATGCCGACTATGCAGGTTGTAGAGTGGATAGGAAGAATAGTAGTGGAACATGTCAGTTTCTAAGAATTATCTTGTTTCATGGTCTTCCAAGAAGCAAAATTCTGTAGCCCTCTCAACCGCCGAGGTGGAGTATGTTGCGGCCGGGGCTTGTTGTGCACAAGTCCTTTGGATGAAACATACTCTCCTTGACTATGATTTGCATTATGACCATATTAAATATTTTGTGATAATACTAGTACGTTCATATGACTAAAAAATTCAAATCAACATAGTAAGACAAGCTACAGTCGATATCACTTTCTTGGAGGTCATTATGAGAAAGGTGATATTGAAATTGATTATGTTTCCACCGATTTTCAACTTGTCGATATTTTTACCAAACCACTAGATTATAATAGATTTTTCTTATTTGTGGTGAATTAAATGTTTGTATTATGGATTCATAATTTTTTTAATACTCTTCAAAATGTTTATTATCTTTGACCCTTTTTGATGTATGACAAAAAGGGGGAGAAATACTTTTGAGTTATAGAATTATTATTTCTTTCTCATGCCATTTTTTATCTCATGCCACTTTTTATGCATAATTTGTAAAGTTCATATTCTTGATATATAGCATGATTTGAGGGGAGATTTCAAGCTCCTTTTCCATTTTTTTTAATACTCATATGTTTTGTCATCTCAAAAAGGGGAGATTGTTGGCCAAGGGTACAATCACCTAGTTTTAGAGTTTTGATGATTACAAAGCATATATAGTTATTTGTACTAATCATGTTTAAGTGTTTAAGATTGTTTCAGGGTTCTAAGGATTCAAAATGTTTTCTCCCTAAAGGAATGTGAGTTGACTCAACTTGAGTTGACTCAAGTTTAAGTGTTTAAGATTTGTTTCAGGGTTCAATATGGGATCAAGAATTCAAGTTATTCAACGATGCATATGGAAAAGCCCAAATTGAAGATCTTGTAGTCACCTAGAACCATTGTAAGAATTAGTATGTTAAAGAGTAAGGATATGATAGTTGTGCTCAAGAAACCACACACAAAATACACTTTTCAAAAGACAAGTTTTTTGGTTATGTTGGTTTTGGTGCATGTTTGATTAATATACATATTTCAAAATATTTCAAATTTTTATATCTAGTCTAAAACATGTATCTTATCTCTTATAGCATGCTACTTAAACCTCAAATCATTTAAAAATATTTCAAAAATATTTCAAAGTTCAAAAGCTCTTTAAAAACTGTTCAGGCCTTTACGGTCGACGGACCGATCGACCGGTACTTTTCAGGCCAGATCGGTCGACCGTCCGTTGACCGGGCCTTATGGCCTTGGGCGTGCACGTCTGTGCACGTCTGCCGTCGACCGTGTGGTCGACCGACAGACCTTGCGGTCGACTGATCGGTCGACCGACTGCATGACCCTAACTCTCGGTTTTGCCGGTCGACCGGGCCGGTCGACCGACAGTTCAATATTCTGTTTTAAATATAGCTGCGGTCGATTAGAGCCAACGGCTCTTTTGCTGAGTGGCTTGCCGGTCGATCGACCGGTCGACCGGCAGCTGTCCAGATTGCCCCCACGGCTATATTTTGGATCTGTTTTGTTTTCTAGTGATTCCAACGGTTATGTTTTGTTTCTAAGTGGCTTAACTCAACCCTAATGACCTAGTATCACTTATGAATGGTATTTATCCATTCCTATAAATAGAGGTCATTGGTATTTGGTTTTCCACAAGAAACACATCCAAGTTCAAGTTTTCAAAAGAGAAGAAAAGTTTTACTTGCTTTCAGTTTTCAGGTTCTTTCAATTGCAAAAGTTTTCAGTTGGTTTTCAAGTCTTTTAACCTCTTCTACTGAAATTTTTCTCTCACTTTACTTCTTGAGCCAAAAAGCATACTCCACTCTATAAGAATTGTAAGAGAGAGTTTGTGGTCTTTTGATCACCAAGTAACTTGTATTCTCATTGTTTAAGGTTCATCTTGTGCAGAGGCTAGCTTTGTTGGAGTTGGGTACTCTGGTCTTGTGTAGACCATTTGTAATCCCCTTGGTGTAAAGATTCTTGTGTGAAAATTTTGTTTGTGGATTTAGTGGAAATCCTTCATAGTGGTGAAGGCGGGGACGTAGAGCGGTGGCTCGAACCTCAAAACAAATTACTTGTGTTGCGATTGATTTCCTTTTTGCTCCTTATTGCTTTACATTCCTTACTTGTGATACTACTTGTTTGTATTTCATTATTGCACTAATTTCATCTACTATTTTCGGTCTTTACTCATTTCAACAAGAAATTAATTACGCACCTCAACTCATAATCTAGAGGAATCAAAGAGGAGAAGTTCTAGAGCCTTCACGGGGAATTCGGTTTCATTTCTTGTTTTGAGTGACCGCTTGCATCATTCATCTTTACTTGTTTAAAAAGAGCATTAGATTAGCACTAACACCTATTCACCCCCCCACCCCTCTAGGTGTTTTTCAACTAGAGGGATACCAACAAACTCAATCACCCTCTACACTTAGAGGATACTAGCAACCCAATTGCATAACCTCCTCTACACTTAGAGGGAAAGGCACAAAGCCAAAGCAAGGAAAGGGTTTACAATACTTGATGATCTCAAAGACCACAAACCAATTCTTCCTCACAAAACAATGATTCTAATAGATAGGATAGATAGATAGCTCAAGTGTGAGAATATAAAGAGTTTGGAAATCAAGCTCACAAAGAAAAAACTTTAGGGAAAAACTCTAGATAGAAATGTAAATGAAGATCAAACCAATTCCCAAAGACTTTTCTTTTCTTTAATTTTTTCACCCTTTAAAACAAAATAAAGATTAAATCTTTAAGCCCAAACTCTTTTAAAACTGTAGCTAAAACACTTAAGAATATCAGAATTTTTGCTCTTGAAATTGTTAACTAAAACACTCAAAGAGGTGGGTATATATAGCCCACAAACAAATCTGCCCGTTGGCAGCAAGAAAGGGCAGTTTTGCCCTTCCGGTCGACCGGCCGGTCGACCGGCCAACGGTCAGTTTTCTGACCGTTGTGTTGGCCCAGAGGCCCTTCACTCTAGTTTTGATGATGATTAACTCATGTAGTCATTATTTACTAATAATCTTATGATATTAGTTTCAGATATTTGATCAAGATATTAGTAGGTGATTAGCTTCACAAAGGTGTTTGGAGCTTCACATGGTGATTCAAGAGCTCGAGCGTCAAGATCGCATCTAGCACTCGTTTGGAGTCAAGCTCGTTGGATCGTGTTTGGATCGAGTCGACTTGGAGACGGAGTTCTATAAGAAGATATCGGTTTGTTTAGTTTAAGATTGTGTTTCATTGTAAAGATTAGATAGTGTTGATATGCTCAAGTTCATAGTATACACACACAAGTTTAAGTTTCATGTTTTGGTTTTTGGTTTAACCGGTTTCGGTTTTTCATATATATGATTTTCATGAATAGATAGAATCTAAACAAGTTTACATGGTTTAATGTATATTAGATTTGATCTATATACATCTATGCTTCTTTACTTAGAAAAACTTATTTGATAGTCTATTTCATGAGTGGAGTTGGAGTTTTGTATTTAAACAAAACTTATTTTTGGATTTCATGTCAAAAACATAGATATACTATCTTTCATGTATATTGGATATTGGATTCCATCCATATGCAATATGCTT